>JAIPRL010002151.1:0-65296 GCA_025469235.1 Pemphigus obesinymphae | reverse complement strand
GTGTTTGTGTGTGTGTGTATGTGTGTGTGTGTGTGTGTGTGTGTGTGTGGCCGGCCGCGGTTTAATTTAATTATGTCTTCTTATCGGTGTGTTAGGCAGCCGGTTCCTCCGCGGCGCCAACAGGTACATTTAAAGAATTTTACACATTCGAGCATATTTCGTAGGAAAATTAATGTTTTCTTATTACGCTTCGATTTTATATATATACCGCTAGGCAAAGTGCATATTCCATACTTTAACTAGACATCATTATGTAGGCAATGTGTTGTAAATTCAAACAGGAATACTTTGTGCGGGTAAAAGTGATATTGATGGTTGTATCGACAAGAAGTAGGTCTTCCTTCGATGTTACTTCACGCTATAATGGTATAAATTATGTGTTATTCTGTGACAAAGTGTTTGTGTGAAAAAATGGAAGAATTTAATGAAGTGTTAAAAAAAATTCTTCGATAACTCAAGCCAATATAGTGTTTTTCTAACCAGTGAGAAAAATAACAAAATTTTATTAAAACATTGGAAACCAAAAAAGAGATTACTAGCTATTAAAAAGGCAAAAACATATATTACAATTAAATTACCATTGTACAGATTATTGACGCAAACTTTTATTTCGGACATTAATTTACTGGAAATTGATTACAAGCTTAGTCCATAATATTCTAATTATTGTAATAGAAAAAGAATCAAAATTCATGTGCACAATATTGTTTTGTAAGCGTATAAATTGAAATTGTGGTTAATCCACGAAAAAGTATATATTTTAGTAGACTAATATTAATATAACCGGCATTTATTGGTTTTAATACTTGACAATTTAATACAAGCTTAAGTATATATTATCACTTTCCAAAAAATTTATATAAAAGTTCATTATCATAACATAATTTTAGAAATGTTAATATTTACGAAAAATTACGATTATTTTATATTTGACAATACATAAAATGTTTAATTTTTAATAACTTAATATGATACAAATTTTATTGCATGAACGTATGAAATAATTACACATATATTTTTCTATATTTGTTGAAAATTTAAAAAAATTAAAAAAAACTAATTGGATTATTAATTTATATTCTATTTAATGGATAATATAAATAATTATTATGCATGGTAAAACTATATGTTTTTTTTCATATTCGTATACAACTCAAAATTACATATAAGTTTATTCTGTTGTAATAATTAATTCTATTTAATAGTTACCTATATAAATAATAATAATAATAAGTGTTACACTCTACCTAAATTAAATTTTGAATTTTAAAAAATGCTTAGATATTGTACAAAAATATTAGTCAATGTTTAAAAAATAACAAATTATTATTATTTTGCCTAAAATTGTGTGGTAATATATAAAATGATCGAATTTTACACTTTGACTGTAACATATACATGTATCTATAAAATAAAATCTTACAAAAAAATTATAATAATTGTTTGTATACAAAATACATGAAATCTTTAAATTTTAACTGAAAATCAATGTTCAAATTTCAAAATGTATCCAAGAAATTGTTTAAGTAACTCTTATTCATATATATTGTTGTTTTTCTTGTTATATATTCTGTATGTGACTGTAGCTAAAATATCATGGTAATATATTTTATGAAAATGGTCGAATGAATAGTTCAAAAGAAATATGTTAAGGTATATTGTTTCATGAATTAAGAAAGATGTAATTTTTCAACATTTTTTTTTCTGATTCGAAGGCGAGAAACACGGATTCAATTAAAATGAATTTTTGCTTATAAACGCATATATTTCGAGTAAGAGCATATTTTCATCAAAAAAAAAAAAAAAAAAAAAAAAAAAAAAAGGAATTTTTAAAGGAAAAATAAAATGTTTCCATTTCTAATGCGAATGACGAAAAACGAAACTCTATAGTATATTTCTGCTAAGTCTAATAGGCCGGGTTACCTGGGGAGGGGGGGGGTAACGTTGGACGGGACGCACAATATTCGCATAGTTTTAAGCGAATAGGGACATGCAATTCCGCCAAAAAACTGTACACAAATTATTATTATTTATATAAAAGTTCAGGGAAAATTAATTAACCACGGTCGAGTAAAATAAAGTCGTAGAAACTGGAACTTTTTAACGAAGCGGACGCACCCGATACGCGCACAGGCGTAATCATTCTCGGCTCGATTAAATTTTTAGTCGTCGGTACAATTAAAATAAAATACAACACACGCACACGAGGAGTATAATAATAATAATTATAACGCGTTTTCGTATTTAACGAACATCTCGGCAGATAACGTAATCATTGTCATCTCCGACACACTATAAAATATTGTACAGTGTACGACACGCACTTTTGCGATTATATAACAATCACTGTTATTATTATTATTATTATTATTACCGAGTGTGTATTATATATACACGTCGTCATATTCAAACGTATAAAATATATTTTATAATTATTACGGATACATCGAGTAAAATGTGAAAATAAATCGTTAATGACTGCCGAGCTTGTCGAAAACTTTTTATCGCTGCGGTACGTACAGTGAACGCGACGAGTGGGTTTTACTCGCTTTTACACATGCACTCCTCACACGCTCCGAGGCGACAGCACGCAGTTAGTTTTTTGTATTTTTCGTACGTGTTTACATTTTTCAGTTTCAGAGCTTAAAGTTTTTAACCTACCCGGTGAATATATTATGTACCCGAGAAATAAGTAATTAACTCACAGTAAAACGTACACAATACGAGTGAGTTATAAAAATAACACTTTTCCGTTTGCACTCAAACACAACGGGCCAAAATAATTTACGGAAAACGAATATTGAACGTCGTAATATTACGTTATTATCATGTACGTAATGCACATTATGGACATTTTTTGTGTCCGTTCAAAATTAAAATAGGAAAAAAAAAAAATGGTGCGCAAAACAAAATAAAGACAATGTTGACAGTTTACTTACCGTTATACATTTATAACGTTATATGTAGTGATGTTAATGTAAGCAAGCGTAATTTTTTTTTAAACAATAAAATTATCTAATCATTTATTGAGTTTTACGCGTGCACGTTTGTTATATAAACTTAAATATGCATTTTTCGCTTTTTATATAGTACAGTATATGAAAACAACAACAAAAAAAAAAAAACCACCATGGATATTTTAATATTACATTATAATATATGCACACTAAATACATATTTGCGTTAAATTATTTCTTTACTTTTCCAATTTGTGTTTTATACTCAAGAATAAAGGTAAAATAAATTAATTTACATAATAATTGTTAGGAAAAATGGTGCGATGAAACTATTTTATTGGATTCGAAATTAATTCAATCATTTGCTATATAATATTATGCGCTAGATTTATGTTTTATTTAAATAATTCATTGTAATATTATATTGTTTAATGTTTTTTTTTTTATATTTATCCATAGCCACTGTAGTCTGTTTCAGATAAACATAGCAGGTTTCTAATCTATTCAAACGCGTTGCTTTTTATATCTGCGTTATCACATATCAATACTATAGGATACCTATAGCTATATGAAAACACGTTGTTTCCCGAACAATTTGCGTTCCTGAATTATTTTTTACCGTTTTGGGATAGTTTTTTTCGGAACGTGGATACATTTTTCCATTTTTTACGGTACTATATTTTTATTTTAATCAAATCCAAAAACCAACAATACATCTCAGAAAGACAATGAAAAATATATTAATTGAAAAATTGGGAGGGAAAAAAAATATAATATTTTCCATCACAACTATATTAGATTGACTCTAAATTTATGTCAATATTTTGAAATTAATTCAACTGTATTAAATATTTAACTAGGGGTATTATTTATTAACAATTTTATAGTAGAATGAAAATACCGGGAAAGAAGTGATATCTAGTTTTTTTTTTTTTGGAGATTATTCTTTTTGATTAGAATATTTATCAAATTAACCAAAAATAGAATCAAATTATTTGAAAAACAAAATATCTTATTTCCATAACCTTTACAGATTTATTTTGTCTTTTGTTTATATTTTACAATTAGAAACATTTTGTTCTGATTTCCCCACTACATTTTTAATAATTTTATTTGTTCCCTATAAATGTGGTGGTTTATATTAGTTGTTTTTTTTGGCAAGTTTTCTGTTTCTTAATTTTGTATATTTTCAGATTCTCAATAGATTATCAGATTTTCTAGAATTGTTAATTATCCAACAATGTTCAACCATTATCGTCGTTGAAATTTTTTGGAATTATTCTATTTCAGTGTAATAGATACTAAAAACTCTAAATTTGGAACTTGCAATGGATCTAAAACTTCAAGATACAAATACTACGTAAGACATAGGTGAATTCGAGAAAGAAAAAATGAATATTTCAATCCAAAGAAGCACTTATTGACTCGATAATGTTACTCGAAAAATATTTATCTGATTAACAAAATGAAAACTATAAATTCTTATAAATAAAAATTTAATATTTAAAAATGTATAATTTAAATCAGTGATTATCATTTGAAAATCAAAAGTTGATATAGTGTTAAGAATGAAGGGACAAAAAAAATGTATAATTGAATGTACAAAAAAAATTCACAGTATTATTCATACTATCCAAGATATAGCCTGGCTCATGATAAAAAAATCATTCTGTATATATATGGGGACTGTTTTGTTATTCTTATATAATTTTCTCTATACATTTAAATAACATTTTTTTTTGTAAACATATTTATTTTATCTACTACATTATTATAAAAAGTTAAAAATTTTCATTATATTTTATCCTTGTAACTTCTTAGGGTTTATACTTTTCTTAAATAATTTACCTATACTTTTGACTTGATATTCCGAGGCAGAATAAATACATCGAGATATCAAATATTTAACTAACAGTTTATTAGTATTTACATTAGTTGTGCAGAGGGATGGGGAATATTTTACATAGTACTCCACAGTCCACACTACTCCGTTTTTTTAAACTTCAAATGCTAATAAATAAATAACTATTGGTTCGTTGTTTGATATTGATACATTAACATTTTGATAAAAATATTCTGCGTCTAAATAACGAACCAAATATATAAATAAATTAAAAAATATATAGTTTGTCATTTAAGGAAAATATGAAGCCTGAAAAATAACAAGGATAAAATGTTAAAAAAAATTCTAACTTTTTATAAAAAAATGTAGTGAAATCAGGTATCTTAAGTTTGTAAAAAACTGACATGAAAAAATTAAATATTCACATGGAAAATTAGGTGAACACAATGAAATATTTATACTGTACGTAGAAAGAGTTCGATTAGAAATGAATACGTTTGTAATAGTAATTTACATATAGTATAGCATAAATTATATGACGGTTTTGAAATTGAGATAGAGCTGGATTATGAGGGCGAGGGAGTAACGTGGCGATTGCCCTATCTTGAAGATTTTTTTTTTCTTGACATTTGAGGAGGATAAGATTGATTTTTATTTACTGCTTTTTATCGTTTTTCCAATAAATTTCTGGATTTGCGCGAATGTTTTTTTTTTTTTTTTTTTTTTTTTGCTTATTTACTTAATTTGTAAAATGATTTGCAGACCACAGTCCTCCTGTCCTGCCCATCGACAAGGTTCAAATTTATCCCCGAATTGAGAATGGTGTTAGAGGACTGTTTATGTGGAACGTCAGCTGATATCGCGTAGTAGGTATTACGTAAACGAATAAAGGCGTTGAAATGGTTAATTTGTGAGTGTTTATATTTTAAAGGTATAAAGTGGATGCCATTATGTCGTACTATCTATATATATATGTACAGACGAGAAGTCTTTAGACGTAAATAAAGAAAAGTTTCACGATTCCAAGTTACACGACTCGACTAGAGTAAAAGTTACGCCGTCGTCATTTCAATCTAATTACGGGCCGAGGATGATACAATTATCGTCGTCAACAACGAAAGCTCCGTTCAGCCTGAGTAATAGTTGATACCTTTAAATATTTAGTTTCCTTCATAATGCGTTGACTGATAGAGCCTGTTGTCGCTGTAATTGGTATTAAGTGCGCGCCTGACCGTAAATACGTCTGTAGTTCGGAAATAATTGTATTTTGTATAATATAGACGAGTATAATATATATATAGGTCACCCCGTGTATTATATATACGTATTATGTAACTTTTTCACGAAAAAAGTCAAGAATCTTATATAAATGACACGATGACTTATTTGTGTGCAAAACGGGAAATACACGAGTATATTGTCTTGTTAAAATAACGTATTTCTTTTTTATGTTTTTACTCTTCACACGAAAGCCGATGAGTGTTGTTCCTCTAGAAGATAGCACGTGACCACTATAAAATAAATTAGATATCGGGCGCAGACTGTATGTATACTTTGGCAGAGTCATTTTTGGAATTTCCCCAGACGGTTTTTAGGAGATCGAAAAAAATGTACAAAACTGTAAACTGAATACTGTAAAATATAAAAGGGCACACGGTATTAATTGTTAATAAATACTTTTCTGCGATTTTTATATTATATCCTACAGGGGTTTTAAATCATTACCCAATTTTTAATTTTAGAATTTTAAAGACATGAAATCAAATATTTTTTAAGACTTACGTTACATATTAGTACTTATTACTTTATCAATGTTTTCGAATATATATACTACTTTGATTTGCAATAAATATCATTTTAACTCAGTGAATGTAACCCAAATCGTACGAAATCAAAATATATGCACGTAGATATGTAATTAATGCATTTTATAACCAAATAAATGTAACATTCCATAATGTGGTAATATGTCGTATACGCACTATATTATTGTAATAGGTTGTCTGCACTGTCGGTAAATCTGAAAAATTTGAAATTTCGCAATACGTCACATTGTTAAAGTACATTAAGCTGTAAAACTTCAATAATATATTACTGCAGAAAATATAGTAAACATTTTTTTTTCTTCAATTTAAGTTTACTTAGATAAAATCAAAATTGAAAAACGGAGTAAATATTGTCATTCGCAAAAGAATAAAACCTTATGTACGGATTTTACTGGGTTTAGTTTTTCTATACATATGTTTGAGAGAGAACAAATATTTTACTAAAACGCAAGTAAACACATTATATATTATAGTTTGCCAAAAAAATGTCCTATATTTACTTCTTATTAAGGTCGAAAGTGTTATGAAAGGTTTCGAATCCGCCGTAATAATCGTAATGTTCTTTTAGAGAATTCCGACCTTCAACATAAACAATTAAGAAGTCAAACACATTTTCGGGATTTTGTTTCATTAAAATATAACTTACCAAAAAAAAAAAAAAAAACTGGGAAAAGTGCCAAACGAGAAAAGTAACAACGGTTCAATTCGTTGTAAAAATTTGTCATCGATTTTTTTTTTATGTATACATACAGGGTGTTTCATATTGTAAATTTTAAGGTGATTTTATGTATTTCCCTATGTCATATCTATTATTCTTGTTAGGTAATCAATACGCATTTTCGTCGCAGAAATATCGTATTTTCTACATGATTTTATCGTAATAGATTTCTTAGGTTTGATAATTTTCTGATGATACTCATACACACGTTATTTATTTCTTAATACTTATTATTTTTATATTATTATTATTATTTTACCAAAATAAGATTAAAATAATATAAGCCGATGATCATGACTAGTATTAGTGGGATGTATACGAGGATATAGTGAGTCTAGAAGGTAGGGTTTGGAACCAGTATTAATTTAGACAGTATCGATTTTCGGTTTGGCGAACAGTTTTTTCATTTTATCAGTTTTACGCATTGGTCTTAAAAACTTGAACATTTATACTTGGTTTTCGGTTTCAGTTTCAACATAGGTTTTCAAAATAATTTTATGGGTTACCGGATTTTGGATTTTTGATCTTGGGTTTTTGGTCTTGGGGACCTAACACTTAGCAGTGGTCTGGTGATGAATAAAAAAAAATCAAAAAGTCGTTGACCAATTTGTTTGCACATAGGTTTTTAAAATAGTTACCTACAACATAATAATTTGGTATGGTAGCGGTTTTCTAAATATGTATAATATGTAAACACCGAGCTTATAAACGGGTTTTCAATAACCGGTTCACAACGATTAATACTACGAAACACTGCAATATAATATTATACGATAGGTATATGGTATTTTATATATTTTCTGTAAGATCAATATCAATTTCCTAGTCAGTTACTAAACTTAATCTTTTTGCGATTTGTTTTTGTTTTTATTATATTATGTACTTTTTCCTCGGCTATCGTTGTTTAACTTATAAGTACATATTTACTTAAATAATATCGACATTTCAAAAATATTTTGATTACTTAATCTGAAAATATTTTCAAGAAAATTATATAATTATATTTTAATAATGTGAAGAACAATAATAAACAAAATATTGAAGCCAAAAATAATAATAAAACAACTGTGTACAAAATTTCGAATCAAATATTGATAAATTATTAAATTAATACTGTATTGTTTTATATCATGTTTTTTTTTTTTTTTTTTTTTTTATGTAATATAACAATATTCAGACGCAAATGTCGCTTGCGATCAAAATATATGGATAACTGTTGACTTTTTTTCAAGACGGCGCTCCGAGTATGCAATTTAACATCGCTGACGTTTAGAATCTATACTTACGTATAACAAACGCCGTGTTGAAAATTTTTATAGTTTTTCATTTAATATTATAATTTATAATAAACGATACGCGGGGATTTTAGGGGAGTCACCTCCTAATTTTTTTTAAAATTTAAATAAAAAATTGTCATTATAAGTTGAATTATACATTTTATATTATGTTAATACATTTTTACAGAGTTATTAAATTCAGTATCTTATCACTATGGACTAACTTATATTTTTGATATAATATGTATATGTATTTTTTTTTTTTGTCAATGTATTCGTATAAAATAAGAAAGAATTCGTTTATAATAACGAAGTACATTTTTCAAAACCGTCTTTAGTCACGTAATTAGAAAAATATCAACATTTGGTCACGAAATTTAATCACGTTTTTATGTAGGTATAAGGTTAATAAACATTCGACCGTGAATACGAATTTAACAGAATTTTATTTTACCCAGTTAAAGATGAAAATTAAATGCCGTTATTATCTGTTAATAAGAAAAAGATAAAATAATGAAACCCATCCAGATAGAAGTGATGGAAGTTGATACTGTCATAATCCAAAAAGAGAAGGTCTAAGGTCATAATGTATATATATAATTTATATAATATAGGGTGATAGGCGTATAATAAAAATTAAAGTGTTATATTGGAATTAACCACGTAATTAAGTTTAGTTATTCGATTGTACGCTGATAATCAATTAACCTCATTTCTCTTAATGAATTACGACCTTCTATCTCTCGTGGATAGAAGGGTTTCCGGGGTATAGTTGGTTCGAATAAATTGACAGGAATATATTTGATTAATTATCGGAAAATCAATGTTTGTATCGTATCTATGAATGCTTTATTTATGTATTAATATCGTCATCATACTATACATGTACTCCGCAATGTTCGTTTATTTTCATTTACATTAAATCAATGATATGATATAGGGAAAAAGAAGAATAAAGATGTATGGTCGGTAAATTTTACGGGAAAATGTAAATTTACGTAAACTTTACCGATGTTTTTTTACCCTGCTTAAAATTGTGTGGCCCCTCATTATTAATGTTTTACTAGGGTAATAATTTTTATTTAGCCTTATAAAGTGTATAATATAATGCATAATAATAAAAGCAATAAAATGACATTTTTCTGTAAAGAATATTAGGAGTAGATAGTAAAAATGAAAAAAAAAAAAACGATTTTTGTTTAAAGGACAAAAAGGTGAAAAAAAAAACAATTGTTACTGAGGTTATGATATAATATACAAAACGAGCGTACAAAATTAATTTGACAAAAAAAAATATAGATAGCTATATGTATACAAAGAAATTTGTCGATTTACCGAATTTTACGTAGCTTTTTCCGGTAAATTCCACATCTCTAACCAAGAAGTAATGAATTATAGCCGATAGCCGTATTGACAACGGGGGTAATTACATACGAGGTGCTTTGACAGATTTGAGAGAATGGATGCGTTATAAATAATTAATCTTGTACGATCCTCTTCTGAGGGTTAACCATGAAATAATAAATTACAGCCGGTTACCAAATCGATGGCTAGGATAATTATGCGAGATTGTTTCTATATCAGATATGAATATAAACAGATAAGAGGATACGATGAACTTGCGGAGTACGACATATATGATAATCCACCTGAAACCCTTAATATGTAATTTATTTTATTTAAAGCTTAATTAAAGCATTAAAGTCGTGTTCTGATGAGCCTGAAATTAGCATTTCGATAATTGTATTTGCTTGCCGGGGAATTTTCTTCGACGATGGAAATAAGACTTGAAGAAAAATATTAGATTAACTTAACGATATTTAAAGATAGGTACTTAAGACTAACCGTGTCGTCAATTGAATAAAATAAGTATAACGACACGAAAGAATAATAAAAATACCAATGAGGAATTGACTGGATGCAAATTCTGGACATTCTGTTGTCTCAGAGACACCAATCGTGTTGTTTAATATTTTGACTTTATGCGGTCACACCATAGTGACGAGACGATGATGCATGAGAACATGGTTAGGGTAAATTTTTGGGTGTCATTGCATCGAGTTATTCCCTGGTTTCGGGCTTCTGGGAAGGGTTTATTGTCCACTAAGATATTATTTCAAAAGCGTATGAATTTTTGTCATTGGCAGTGCAAGCATCTCCTCGTCAGACGTGTCAATAAAATGTATTTACGTGGGTTCAAATGTATTTGGGAAATGATATGGGATCAATTTTTTTCATAATATTTTATACATGTTAATGCGTGTTACATCAGTTCGTAATTTATGGTATATGATTATATTTTTAGATCGGTGTAGCTTGCCTGAGATGTATTGTCCTAGCAGTTTTTTTTTGCATGGACATCGAAAACGGTTTTTCACATAAGTTTTTATCATAATATATGAATATTAGTTGTTTATACACGTAATAAGAGTATATTTCAGTATTAAAATATCGTCAGTAATATTACACGTGTGTACAGCGCATAACAGTTGATTGTGTCTATTGATTATAATAATTTTAGATTTGAAAATCATTGGCATTCGAAAAACTATTCCGACCGAAGTTATTATACAGGTACGTAACAACTTTTCGTTTATACTTATTTTTTTTTATCATACAGATACCACCTATAGTAAATTTGCCAGATTTTTACCCGAAAACTCTTAATTGGTTTTTTGTATCAAAATTGTATGTGTAAAAAAAAAAAATCTATTTTCAAAATAGAAAAATATTGTTCTCGAAATTTTTACCAGATTATATTATAGTTTCATAATGAATATTTATTATTCGGTGCAAATTTTAAATCTCTCGTATTATTATTTATCGATTTATAACATTTATGTTATATATTAAATTTTTTTTTATTAAATACAAAGGGCACATTTACACAAACGTCTATATTCGCTAGTCGTTATAGTGGATTGATGGACGGGACCTTGATATGTCCTGAAAATAATAATAACTGATAGAACTGTGAAGAATAAAGGACAACAAATTAATTAAATAATTCCGCTTGGTCTCTTATTAACGAAAACAGAAAATTAAAGTTATTTTTCGTTACATTTTTCATTTTCTTCAGCGTCTCATCTAGAAAGTTTTAAAACAGTGATTACATTTTAAGTGTGATAATATACGGTTATTTCGTACACTTTGATCAAGAGGTACGATTATATATATATATATATATATTACATAAAAATTGTTCGCTTACTTCAAACTTATTTAAACACCATATTGTTCTTTTAAATTTGAAATACATCATTTCTATGCACAGAGTTCATATCATACTGATATTGGGGGGGGGGGAGGAGAGGGGCTATTTATACGAGTTTTTAAAAATAAATTACATAATATACTTATATCGGAAAACTACTTTTTCACGGTGTTTGCAGTTTAAAATTCGAAGTCAAAACATTCGTCTTTCCACTAGAAACTCGGTAAAGTTTCTACACGGATGACTTATATAATGTGATATTTTCACATGTAGGTCGAGTTGCAATATATACCGTACTAATAAAAATAACTGTCCGAGTACGTTATTTACTATTGAATAAATGTAAAATATGGGGTATTAAAATGAAAAGAGAAAAATGATTTACATCGTATACACACGTACTCTGCACAATATACATAATATAGTTAGCTGAAATGTCGTCATTTTAGGCGCATACTATATCATTTTCAATATTATCAATTACCGTATTACCGTTATAAAAATATTCATTTATCATATTATCATTATAATTATATTATGTGACGTGTTTTACTTTCCATTATATAATATATATATATATATTATAGTTTTCAAAACGTTTTATTTTTTTGATTTTACAGAAAAAAAAAAACACAAATTGCGTGTTTTGAAAGTTTGCATAATCATTTTTAAAATTAATAAACAGATATTAAACTAAAAAATATCGACACGGTATTGACGGTTTTAATTAAAACGAAAATACAAAAAAAATAACGAATTCGCAGATATTTTCCATTACATTTTAATTTTGTAGAAAATTATGATGATTTTACAATTTTTTTTTTTTAAATGGTTAGTCAATTTACGACCAGTACAATGAAAATCCAATATCGAATGATTACGCCGAATGAAATATACGAAGTTCTTTTATTATTCTATATTATACAATAATTGTTTTCTGGCGGAAAAACACATTATTGTAAAACCAATAGATTTGCTTCGTTTGGAATTCAAAATAATTATAATAGGAATACGAAAAATATTTCAACGATATATATAACTGGATTTGTATTATTTATGTTAAAAGAGATATTTTTCATTTTTTTTTTCTATATTCTATTTAATTAAATTATTTAAGTTTGTCGACATTATAATCTGTAATAGCTATATTATATAATATCATAATATTTTGGTAATAATAATTTTTAATGATTAAATATCTTGAGTATATTTGATTATCGACGGGAAGTTGAAATTTTATATTAAGATGATATCAGTGCAAAAAATAAAAAATGTCAATAAAAAGTTCGTGTTTGTATTTATTACTTTTAATAACGTGCAATTACTTCTTAAAAATAAAACAAACAATAGATAATAAAATTATATAGTGCCGTATATTCGATGTTTAATATTTATTTTTAAGAGATATTTATTTAAAACTAAAAATAAAAACGTATTCAAATGGATTTATCTGAAAAGAGAGTCTTAGGGCGCTAGATAACGTCGTTATTTATAACTTATTGTTTCTTTCATCTTTTTACGACGTTTCCAAGTCGATATAAATGAGAAATTCGAAAGTAATATTTTCAATAGCGTTTTTTTAAATTCGTAAAAAACAACAATGAAAAAAAAAAAAAAGTGCACTTTGATCATCGGGTATCAGTATAGGAGTGAAAGATGCGCTTATCGAATATGATACTCTTGGTGAATGTATTGCGTTTGAAAACAGTGATAAATTATTGCATTGGAAACAAAATGATTCTGGTGGAGCTTCGGTGTACTATGCTTAACTATTAATATTAATTATGTTATTCAATATGTTTAACATTATGTGGTAGAAAAAACGCGATTTAGTGTGACCTCATCTATGTCATAAAATTCAATATTTATTTAGAATATTTATACATTATAACTATTACTGTCAAATTCGGTATATTTTATTTAGTGTTCAGTTCCTATTTTGGTTATTGAAAACGAACAAAATATTTTAATATTTATATATTATAATATAGTTTATCTGTTGTGTGGTATAATCCTCTATACAACAATAATTAAAAAAATCACACGACATACGGTTAAATATAGTTAAAATAATACCTAATCATACAATATCGAGTAACGTTTGGTAAATTTAGAAATTGTCAATTACTATAATGTGTAGGTATACGCGTATATATTACAGGTATATATTAAAAAATTATACTTTATTGAAAACTATTTATGTTAAATAGAAAATATCTTTTTTTTTTGTATATAACAATACTATTTTAATTTATTGAACATTTGAGAAACTACATGAAAATAACATAGTAGGTATGATACATAAATATATAATTAAATGTATATATTTTATACCTGTGGTTTATAAATTATTTTATACTTATAACTAGGTATGAGAAGTTGTAGAAATTGAATATTTTTTACCATATCTTCTATTTATAGCCAGGCGAGTTAAAAATTTGTTCTATAACCTAGTGAGTTCATGTTTGTAGTTTATTTTTTGCATATTTTTGCATATTTGAGAATAGCATATTAATGATTTTTCGTGCATATAAATGCATTTTTAGTATAAGATAATAACAATAATTGAACACCAAACCTATAGTTTCAAAAATACAGAGTTCAAACTTCAAACATAAAATGTAAAACGATATTTATTAATGTATCGTATTATTATCGAATGGGTAGAATTTGAATTTCAATATAATAGTCAATAGAACATAAATACTTATCAAGGCACTGGTGATTTTTATCTTATCCGAATATAACGCGATTTGTTTTTCCTTTCACGACGGTCAAAAATGAAACTTAGTTTAGCCCAAATACAGTTATTTCATAGTATAATAATAATTAATAAATAATAATAATTCATCATCTATCAGAATGTTATTGTAGATTTTTTTTTTTTATGCATATTTGTTGGCATATATTTTTCGTGCATATTTCCATACATATTTTGCCAATTTTACCTCCTATAACTTCTCATCCCTACTTATAAACACACTAAACTGAATGTTATAATTAATGAAATGTTTTGCAATGTGTACATGTACCTATGTATACATCCATCACTTCTAAAGGTATACATTATAAATCTATACTCTGAACGTTTTATATTATTTAAATATAATTTTCTCGTTGTAGAAGACAGTAGTAGTATCCCTTAAATGTATTCTGCAGTCGATATACTATAGGTATAAAAACAAAAAAAAAAGATAATATTACGTTATAGGAATACGATTACCGTAGGTAATATAAGTCTAGGTAATATAGGTCTTGGAGTAAATTAATTTCATCGATAAAACCAGTACAACCAACTTATTGACTATTGGTGCAACGGTAACGGATACGTAGAAATCTCACGATTGTATATGTGTCTAATACGTGAAGAAAAAAGAAAATAAATCTGTAAAACTACTACAAATGTATTGAGAAATAGTGCAATACCTTTAAATTTATTACCGTATTATCAGAGAATTTATATGAATTATTGAGAATTTTTTTTATAAAATGGGTACAGACAGTTTTTGGTTGACGACCGGCTTAGCTATAACAGTATATGTAATGAGGTGTACTCAGCACACATTCGTGTAGTTTTTAAAAATATACATTAATATGTTGGCCGTAAATTTCAGATTTTAAAACTGAAACGATTTTTGACATAAATTAAATGTTTTGAAATTCGTTAGATACTCGTAATGTATTACTACTACTTATAAAATAAAACGATCACATTTAATATTAATGGGCCATTTCGATAATATTGACGAATAACTTTTCAGTGTACAATCATTTAAATGAAAACAACAGAATCTATACGCCAATATTATATTATGATAACCGAAAGGAACGAATACGATAATACAGATAACGGCGATGACAGTTATTAATAATGTTATCAATATATGTGTCGGCAATGAATATTAGAGAAAAGACGCCGAGCCGTGCTGGACAAAGCTCGGCTGGAATGCTCTTCGACCCGTAGTGACGTCGAAGGAAATTTATTGGTTTATTTTTTTTTATTATTTTAAATGGTAATACGTCTTACGAACGATTATTATACTACATTGTTTTAAGATCAGATTTTCCTCGATCGAATGAATTAATTTTCCAGAATATACCACTAATATATAGAGCAGAAGAGATATAATTCAAACGAGAATAACATAATAGATAACACAGTTAGATAAAAGAAATTGATAATTATATATATTCCGCGGTCCGAGTTAATATCGTGAAATATGAAAGCGTGTTATTAACTTGTCAAAACTCCCGTGTGTAAATAATTAATACTTACTACTCACGAATATTATATTAGAGAGTAACCCAAGACTAACCCTAAGTTATTAAATAAGATCGATTATTTAGCTTTGGGCAACCCGATCTTTAATGTCGGTGTACAAATAATTACGAGTGTTGAGTACGAAATCAGTAAAGTCGTAAATGTCCCGTTCAAGTCACGTATGGTGTGTAAAATTAAAGTCAGGTGTGCATAATTTTGTTCACGATTAGCCTCCCGTATATCAGTGAGCACAATACGTACGGAGGCGTTCAACTTAATAATTTAGGCACTATCAATCGAGAAATTTGTCAATAAAATTCATGACGTAGATATAATATTCAACAGTGATATACGCGGTTTACAGACCCGTTTTTTTTTTCCGGAATAACGAAGAAATAACCCGATATTTTGCATTCCCAGTTAGGTTTTTTTTTACGCGTTTATCTATCAAAAATAATCTCTTTAAAGTAGATTTCTGATAAAATTTGCTGCCGGCATATGATTACCTTAATCCTATTTTTCCAGAAATACAAACGATAATATGCAGAAGAAACGTCAATCTCTCATAAAAGTGAACTATATAAGTGTATATAATATTTTTATTATTTAAATAGCAAAAACTAAAATACGAATTGTATTTACAAATTATAATTCAAAAAGTATATAGGTAAGTACATGATAAACTATATATAGTTCGTGGGTATGTAGGTACTATTAAAAACATAACAATTTAGATTTTAGAATCTTACCTTAGGTGTTATAAACATTGTTTTTGAAATTGTTTTTTCTAATTTCAGATTTGTAACCTTCGTGACATTAAGAGACAAAACAGTTTCTGGACATTGTATTACCAATGGAGTCTTAAATGTCAAATAAATATAATTTAATCATTAAATACCTCAAAATTCAATAATACAATACTTTGTGATTTTTATGCTTGTGAGTTATGATAATACTCGTACATAAATGGATATTATTTTATCTACAAAACTGGAAAGTGTTTAAAAAAAAAAAAATACATATCTTTTATTTTTGTTATCGTATGTTGTTCGAAATGCATTAATTTGACCGAGGAAAATCCGAACTTAAAATAATGTATTATATTAATTATTCATAAGTTTTACCATTTAGGATAAAATAGAAAAACCAATACATTTCCTATACTGTACATATAAAAACGACATCACTACGAGCAGAAGCGCATTCTGGCAGATGCCACAGGTCTGGACTATCTTTTTTTTTGCTCTGGCCTATAGTCTTTATTGTCCTCTCTCTATTGCTCATGGTAGTGGCATAGAATGTCACAGAAGCGACACTTAAAGATAACAGTTTGTTTATAAAATTTAGGAGCCCGGAAATCTAGAGGAGTCCGAGGGACTGTATTGAAGTTATTAACGTTTATTCCCTCATAAAACGACAACCAAATCATGGGAACAAAATGTCGTAGGGAGTATAGTACCAACATTTCATAGAAACACGTTTTAGACGCTTAAAACGTACGTCGTCACATTTTTCATAATTCCATTGTTTATTTGATAAACCCAGATTTTAAGAGATTATAATTTGGATCATTTTTCTATATTATTTTCTTTGCGATTGAAAATGGTTATGGGTACTGTTGATGATAAGATGGTTAGCTAATTTTAAGATACCAATGAAAACTATATTAACTGATAAAAGGAATTCCGTACAGTTACTCTTTTATAATGTTCTACAGTGGTGGGTTGATTCAAAATTGATTTGAAAGTATTTTGAATACTAGATCGAATTTTCGATACTTTGGCTAGTGTTTTAACTATCACTTTTATGTAAGTATTTACTCAACTTTATACTTAGCATACTTTATTTATTATAGTCTATAATTATAAGTTATAATCTTCTTCGATTATATGCACAAGATAACGAAAAAATGAAAAATATTGATTTGACGAAATTGTATATTTGGGTATTTTCATCATTTATTTGTGGCTTTCCCAAACGCATTAAAATACCTATTATAGACTAATCAACTAGACATAATTTTCTACCGAAATCAGTTTAAGTTTGTAAAGATTAGAGAACCGCTCCGGGTAGAAAAATTGTTTACAGAAAAAAAGAAATAATAATAAATAAACATCATTGTAAAATCACCAGCTCTCCGCTACGCTCAAAATTTAAAATAATATTGAAATGGGACTATTTATTATTTATTTTTATAATTGATATACATTTTTATCAATCGTTAGATTTTTATTTTTCTTAAAATACTCTAAGAAATCGTCTATATAGAACTGCTTAAAAATGGACGTGCTGACATCCTCTTAAATAACATTAGTATTGAAATTTTCACTATTTTTCTAACTCAGATATATATACAGTATGATTCATTAAACATGATAACCTCATTCAAACCAGCAATTATGATATGAATATTTATAATAATTTATATTTGATTTAGTAAATTTGCATACTTTTATTTACTTTAAATATACTATTTATACTTTTATTTTCTTTTGTCAATGAAAAAATATTCTGTATATATTTCAATATAAACTTTTTATCAATAATTAATACAATTAATGCGATATTTCAATGCCTGTATATAATAATTTATATATAATGATAATATATAATATAATATAATTATATAATTAATGATAATAGTTTCTGTTTATATTGTTTTACCACTCTAATCTTCGACTCAAACTATATATTACTTCCTTTTTTCCTCTCACACATACATCTGATGTTATTATCTCACCCCGTTTCCTTGGTAATCCTGCAAAGGATCTATAACGCCTTTCCACTACTCTAATAAATTCACTATTAATCATTTCATATTCAATATTTCACCATATTCATTATTTGTGTTCACTACTGGATCTGTCTCATCCAGATCCGTAGATTTCTTTTTCTTCATCCCCAAACTAAATATTTTTTTCTCTGACAAATGATATCCCTTTCGCTTCGTTTTTTTATACTAAATTCTATGTAATAATCAGTTCTCTTCCGTTTTATTCTCACTGAGTGCTTTAAATGCCAATTATAACTTAATCGTTTTAGACTCACAATGTTGCCTCCTAGCTATCTTATCTAACCCTTCTTCTGCTTTCTAATTTCCTCTTCTTATTTGTATCAAATCTCTGGTCCACTGCCTCACCTAGCCATGTCAGGATATCCGAAAACGAGATAGCAGGGCACTTCGCATATACCACTACGTACTCTCTTAATATTTCTCCTTTTAAAATCCTATATTCTGATCTTCTTCTAATTCACCTCAAGCTCGCTTTTAGAATGCCTGGAAATACAAATGGTCTTCCTTTCTTAGCATATAAACATCTCGATTATGGCTCTATGGTCCTAATAAAAATCTTTTCAGGTCTCTAATAGTGGTATTTTCCAGTCTTCGTTTTGACATAACCTCCTTCCCCAATACTCCTTTAACCTCACTTTTAACTCTTTTCCTTTGTGTACGATTGTACCGTACATACTACTAAAATTGCATGGAACTATCACCATATTCTATTTGATTGCCTTTCTCTATCATTTCCTAGATTAAGCCTTCTTTCCATTTACGTTCACTGGGTTACATATCTTCAGACATCAACTTGCTTCTTAATTCTCGTTCCCGACCAGTGATATCTAACATAATCTCTTTTATCCTGAATGTTTGCTTCTTTATTTAATGTAATACATTTATTGTATTTGAATTTAATTTATTTAATTATTTTTTTCTTGTTTATAATTTATTGATTGTTGTGCTGCAGGACTTGAAAATCTTTTTAGTTTTTTCGCTATAAGGTTTTTCATTTTAAAACGTTATTTAAATTTTGCGATTTAACTTTACCCTTATGTAAGGATTTTAAAAATTTGAAATATAATTTTTTTTTACCAAGAAAAAAAAATATTATCAGTTTTAGAACTACGGATATTTCATTTCTGCTAAAAATTTAAAGTAATTCCTAGTACCTATACTGGTATTTTCTGTAGTATGGTATAATTAGAGTAGCAAAGAGTAAAGTTAAAAATACTTACTATTTTTGTATTTATTACTTAAATTTTGCCATATTAAGTTATTCATATTATAACATTATTTTAATTTTGTGTCATAATACTTTTAGTATTATAACGTTATCGAAGTTTTTCGTTATAATGTTTTTTTTGTTGCATACCATTATAAACATAACGTTTTTAAGTTCTGTTGTGCTGTAATAATTTATACAAATATGAAGATATTTTAATAAAAAAAAAAATAAAAAATTAGAAATATATACTTTAATTTCTACCTACAAATTGTTGAAGTATATATACCTACTAAGCATTATTGAAACTGTACTATTCGAATGATATCCTTTGAAAAACTAATAATAGCAAAAGTTTATACATGATTCATGTATTTGGTTAGTATATATAAATATATGTTTAGTAAAAAGTCACCAAAAGACTGTTTGAGACTGTGAAAGATAAGGTCAAAGACTGTGTTTATGAAGTTGACAGACGTTCGGTCCAATGAGTTATGTCCAATCGTAATTTTATTCATAATTTGTTTAGTTAGTCCAATATTGATTTTTGTCAAATTAATTTTGTCCAAATATTTAAAGTCCATTATATTTTATGTTTACTTGTGACATAGGACTATTAAGAAGTCGCTGTCAATAATTTTTTCATTTAATATTTATTATTTACATTTTATATTCTGAGCGTAGCGTGGAATGTATTGGTTTTACAACGATGTGTTTTTTGTTTATTTTATATGATTTTTTTAAGTATGTATAATATTTTTGGGGTAGAAGAAGTAAGATAAGATTATTAGAATGTAGAGTTTTTTAATAGAAAATTTGTTCTAGTTGGTATTTTATAGGGATAATTTTTTGATTGTCTAAGTAGCTTTCAAAAGCGTAATGATAAACTACCTTTTATAACGGAAATATTAGAATAAATGAGAAAATTAGAAAATAACAAATAAACTAGTCATGGTTCTCAATTATATAAGTGATATAATATACTATTTATAACTATCAAAATTATTATAAATTGGATAATTAAAATGCCAGAAACTTGAAATTTACACCTCATATTTACTTTGGAATCGTTTTACTGAGAGAAATGATTTATCATTGCATTAAATTTTAGTATATTCACCACAGTGTTCTATCAGACATGCGAAGTAATTCTTCCCTCCTACTGACCTTTTCAATATTTAAAATTAATATGTTATAATATTTCATAGTATAAAAAGTTTACTATATTTATTTTAAAATCTTTTTCATCATCGTGACGAATTCCATTCACTTTTAGTTGGTAAAATACGGCTTTTAAATATATAGTTATTCTTGTTATATATAATATATCCATATAGTTCATAATAAGCTCAATTTTCGTTTGATTAATAATGTATTTTTTATGTTGTTCATGGTTTATTGAATTTGATATGAAAGTATTCTATTATCTACATATGTATATATTATCTGCAAATACTGCTTTATGTTAACAAAACATGATGTACATAGTTCTCGAAACCATGATATTTAATAAGAAAAATAAATGTTTTTGATTTTTTGATAATTCAAAATCATACAGTAACCATGAAAATGTAATAATATAAATGTTACAGAATTATACTCGTATAACTACTTAGGTACAATAATTGAATGTTGGTAACGTAACCTTAAAAATAAACTTTTGTTGTATAATTTAAATTGAACCTAAACGTGCATTGGACATAAATATTAGTTGGACTTAAATGCACTTTATTGTATCTAATGAGTTTTGGACCAAACTGTGTTTGTACATGGTGTATTGGACATATTTATTCCAAAACCATTTAAAAGCGATCGAAGAATCAAAGTATTTGAAAATGTAGTATATATTTTACAGACAAAAAATACGTTTAAAAAGTGTTTCGAATATTTTCAAAAAAAGTTTTCAAAATATGTATACATTCGAATATTTTATACCATAAAATACTTGACGAAAAGTATTCTAGATATTTTTATGATACTTTTTGGAGCACTCGATTTAATTACTAATTATATTATTATTTAATTGAACATAAACAGTCAACAATATGTACCTACTGTGTTTGAGGGTTTTTTTTTTTTGATTATTTTTAAAGATCAAAAAAGAAAGAAGAAAACATATAAAGCAGTTCAGTTAAAAAACATTAATGGAACCCTAAAAGTATTTATTTAATTTTCAACGAGTAAAATACCGTAGACTTTTTAAAACAAGATAATATTTAAAATGCGTTTAGAATACTTGAAAAAATACTCTAAACACATGGTGTTCCGAATACCGTATTTTGGAACATTGACCGATTATCTGTTAATTTAGCATACATTACAAAAAAAAACAAAAGGGAATTAAAATTAAAATTTGAAAAAAGAAGGACGGACATTTGTATTATACTATACATATTATAGCGAATGAACCGAACAAAGTAATGATTTGGCCGAATGGTAGTTCGGGCGGAGGACATTGAAAAATGGGTCCCCTTCCAAACGATTCCTTTAGTGTTTAATTTTTAACGGGACTTAATCGTACGTATGTGATATTTTTGCAGACAATTTATATAAAATAAATAATATATAGAGGAAAATGAATATACTGCGTACCTATTCAAGTCGTTCGACGGCCGCAGCTCCAGTGTTCGCCCGGTCAATATAATGGCGGATATAATATATATATTTTATCAGTAAAACCCATCATCGGAAGACTAATATAATATATTGCGTAACATTGATAAACGTCAAAAAGGACCGCATATATTATATTACGATTATTATTATTATTATTATTATTATTCTGTTCCAGTCGAAAAAACCGTTTTTATTTTATTTTTTTATTTATTAAGAAATGGAAGGAAAAAGTTGCACATAAATATATGTGTATATGGAAAAAAAAAAAAACGATTTTCCGATAATCATATTATAATAACATATAATATGTACATAGTTTATTCACAATATGTATATAATATAGTATATATATATATAGACGAATTAATGTAATTTTTATTTATTATTAAAATACGAGCTTAAGCTATTATCATATATATTATCATCTAAGAATTTAATATTTTTTTCCCTTAAAAATTATCTTAAAAATATTATATAATATTTTATATAATTATGTAAATATTAATATGAGTTGCTATAATTAATACATAAAAATCAATATAATAATATGTTATGTACAAGTATAGATTATTACATATAAATTTATAATAGTATAATATATATATATATATATATATATATATATTACAAAACAGTATTATAATTTTTTTTATATAATAATGTTACAATGCATTGTATAGAACGTCGAATTAAAAAAACAACGTAATAATCAATTATATTATATAATTAATTTTCTAAAAAAAAAAAAAAACAACAAAAACGTTCGTTATAGAACTATAATAATATCGACTATACAACAAACGTTCAGACTTATAAATAAAACACGGGTAATGAATTTTGAAAAAAACAAAATAACATACTTAGACTACAAACATTTTTAGCTACGCTCATTACGAGTGGTGAGCGAAAGCGCAAAATGCGTAACATATAACGACAGTGTATATGGGTATAATATGATTTTTTTAACTAAATCGGTGGCGCACTCCGCAAAAATGTAGTTTCTTTTATAAACAATATAATAATACGTATTTGTAGGGCTTATTTCCAAAACTAATTAAGTGCACAAAATTTTTTTTTCCAATCGTTTAAAATTGTTGGGATAAATGAGTTACCTTTAAATAAGTCTTGAAAAAATTCAAGAAAGTTCATTATTTCCATGTTTTTTTTTCCAATTGAATAGGTTATAGGCATGTTTTGAAAACTGTGTATATATTATTATCATTTTTGGCGGAAAATATTCATAAAAACCGCAGTTATTTACAATCTACACTGTTATATTTCTTGTTTTCGAACGTAACTATAAAAAAAATTACGAAATTTATACGATATTCGTTATTTTATCGAGTTAAAACTGATCATGTAAATTTGATTTTCTCATATTATATTTAATAAAAATATCAATTCAAAGCATCTTATAATATTGAGGTTACAAAACAATTTTAGTTAATTTAATCAACGTAGTTTGATGTTAAAATAATTATCAACCTCCTAGTTCCAAAATTCGTTTAATTTGAAATTATTTTAATAAATATTTCGGTTTAGTGTAAAACTTGGTTTCAGAAAAGTATGGAGAAACGTATTAGAAAATGTCTTATCTACACGAGATTTACACTATTCAAATAGTTTATCCTTGATTATTGAAAATTTTTGAAAATTAATATAAATAATTCATATTATAGATACTTTGAAATAATAAAAAAAACTAATTTTAATAATAAAAACAGATATATCATTAAATTTTTGTAATAGTTATAGCATTTATAATTTATTCATTTAATTATATATACGTTTGGATATCTGACTTGATAATAATATTATACTATATTACACTATAATAAATTATTAATTATTAAAATGAATTAAACTATAATTAAACTTGAATAATTATGTTTTGAATAAATGAAGAAATATATTATAATATAACTTTATATTATAACTTTCCTTAAAAATAATTCTGGGTGCGCCTCAAACGTCTTATTAACAATAATATTATAAAATAAATTAATATTAACACATTTTTATTATCTCCTTCATATATTATATCCTTCATTCTCTTACAAGATAAACTTTTAATGGATAGACTTTGTAAAAAAAACTCATGAGTTGTGGAATGGAAAGGATCGTTTATATAAGTTATTTAACATATATTTTGCAAGGATGGTCAAAGTTAAGTTGATACCAACATTTTTTAAATAGTCAAGTGTTAAAAATTAAATGATCACATACCTAACTAGTTAAAATTGAAATGTTTACAAGACACAAGTTATCTTAAATTAATTAATCAAAAAGTAAATATTTTATCCATGGTAATAACTAATAAGGGTTAATATTACAGACAAAAATGAATACTTAAAATAATTAGTGAAATAACAAATTTAATTTTTCTGTATGTGTGTTTTTAATTAACGATCCAAAGATAAATAACATATTTTTTTAAAGTATCAAAATACTTTGATAGAACAAAAATTAACTAGTTATTAATTACTCCCAAGATTTTTTTTTATTACATAATAGTTAACAGTATACCAAAGTAACTAGTTAAGAATATAATAATTATATAAATTATTTAACTTTAACTAATTAAATAGATTACGCCTATCCTTGATATTTCATAGTTCTGTCAAATTAAATTTTGAAAATGGTTTGCCTCGGTAATTTATCATAAAATTCAACACCCATGTTACAAAATATGGGTCACGTGAATTTTAGCTGTTAGTTTTTTGATATCAAAATCAAATAATCTCACGGAAAAATTGTGTTAGAACCCGTTGACAAAATGAAAAAAAACCAAAAAATTGTTTTCTATTCGGCTCTAGACATTACGGCGTTTATTCTTCTAAAGTGTAACCGTTAAAATCTGGGACACTCCGTGTACTTACCTATACATTTTATATCCGTATGTTTGGCAAAGAAAAAAAAATATCTTTTCAAAAAGTGCCCAAAAACTATATTTAATTTATACGAACTCGTATTCCGATGAAAGAGAGCACCAGTACATAAGCTATATTTTCAAGGTATATATGCTATCTAATTGCAAATAATATAAGATAAAAAAAAAAGCGGTCAAGTGAATTTCTTTGGTGTATACAGTATATATAAGACGGTGAATATAGTTATCTTATCTCGAGTCACAACCCGTTTTTAACGTTGAAGCCAAGCAAGTTCACTTGAATGATATTTTCACTTTTTATCTGATTTTGCCACTGGAATGAGAGGGAAAAACTCATTTTCAAGTGTGTATGTATATATATATATATAAATATAAAAATAATACCCTTTAAGTAAAACGGCGTTTTTTGCTATATATATATATTTTTTTTTTCTTTTTTTAAAAGTCAGATTAATATTATATATACCACAAATGTAAAACGCAAATTAAATTAACGACGATGAAAAGTCCGCGTATATACATCGCGGTTGACATCGCATAAAAAAAACCGTATAATAAAAAAAAAAATTAAATAAAAATAAGCGAGATAAATTATTACTCCAACGTTTATTTCGATGTAAAATATTATTGTTTTTGGCGAGTACCCGTTGTCGGCAAAGTCACGGATGTGACAGACTTAAGTGGATGTTCCTTAGACGTGTGTTGATTGATTAGGTGTTAATTATTATATACGAGACGTGGCAGAAACATGAAATGTGGAATTGAACCAAACGGTTTATCGATGAAATTATATTTATATTGAATTTCGGTATTGATCGTTTGACGCGGAATACGATAAACTTTCAGTAAATTTTGGTAATGCAAAAAAAAAAAAATCATTATAATAATGTAATATTAAAAAATAAATAGGTAGCGAAATATTAGAAAAACGTACAAAAAGATAACTTAATATCATGTATAGGCACTCGAAGCTACATAATAAAGTGTAAAGAAGAAACAATAAATTTATCCTCAAGTTGTTTACCAATTTGTATTGTATTTATTTTTTGTAACAGAGAACACAGAAATTCACATTATTTTGTACTTATTATGATTTGGACCCATTGAGATTTACCAATGCACATTGCGCCGTTTTATTTTATTGAATAGAAAACACTCATTTTCTACTATACTACCGGAATCGTGTAGACAAATAAATTTTTAAAGTAATTTTGGCGTATACATTTATCGTGTTCTTATAGTGATTATTTCAACATTCTAATTATACTCTAACTATTAGTCAGTAATAAGTTACCGAAATCGTGGTTAATACATCAGAATTAATTTAAAAAATAAGAACTACACGATTCCGAAATCGAAAAAGGGCGCAGTGTCTTTTTAAAAAACAAAAGTTGTACTATGAATTTTGATCAAGATTACAAGAAATAGAAAATAATATGTACTTTTATGTTCTCCATTTAAATAATTTTAATTCGTTAAAAACTTGACGAGATAATACCGTGTTTTCAGTTATCTCAAACACATTGTATATAGTGTTGCACGTTGAACGCAGGAACAAACAGTTTGCTATATATCGGGAGATTTTTTAAATTTAACATTGATTAATTTAGTTTAACATTGAAGAAACCATTAAAAAAAAAAAATTTATATTTTTGCATTTAAAAGTTTGATCGACGGAGTTAGTACAGTGCGTATGGTACTAAAACATATATTACATACCTAACCTCCACCGCTCACATACGTAAACATTGTAAACGTTTATAATTAATAAATTGTGTTGGTTCGGTATTCGATTTTTATACATCAAGATACATCGGGATATTAACGGATTGCGATTACAACAAATTTTATTATTATAAACTCAAATATAAAATAATACGATTTTGACTTATTTTTTTTTCGAATTTTCGTCGAGCAACGTCAAATATTATATGAATGAAATACTACCTAGGTATCGTTTATAAATAAAATGTTCGGTATATTATTATAGTATAATATTTATCTGGGGCTTAACAATTATATACGTCATACTACTTGACGTCGTTGTGCTGAAAAATTCTCTTATGTACAAAATTCGAATTTATCAGTAGACGAAAAAAAAAACAGATTTAAATATGAACTACCTGTCTCGAGATATGAGAAAAACTTTTTTTTTTGAAAAATCGATATTCATATTTGTTTAAAGATTTTTGTGGGAGATAAGCGTAATAAATTTATATGTTCTGAATTATATACAAATTTTCTTTACAATAGGTACTTTGTTTTGTATACGTATAAGAGGTTAGTATTTTCATTTTCCTACATGAAAGTGGTTTATACTAATATTAAACCCATATAAGCATGCTTAATTGTGAGTTTTATACTACGAAACAATATATTAAACACATTTTATTTATGAAACTTAAGAGACTTTTAATAAATTCGTAATCACATCATAAGATAACGCGTAATATATAAAAATCAATAAGTTCAATATATTAGAATTTAATTTATGTATAGCTCAATTAAAAAAAAAAAAAAACAGCCATACCAATATGTAATTTTGACTGATTTTACATACGAGAGTCTTTTTCAGCACATCAACGTAATTTCACATATATTTTCAAACAAATAAGGCGTAATTTACTAAAGATATTATTTTACCTATTAATATGTCGTGTACGGATTTCGTTTTATTTAAGCTCGAAAATTAACAAATGAGAAAAAATATTATTTTAGTCACGAAATAATGTGATATTATCGTCGTGCTCGATCTTCGTATAAAATCGATATATCGCTCTGTCGTAACAATAAGGTGACAAATCTAAATAAGTACAATTTTCAGAAAATTGAATTTAAGTTCTTTCGAATTAAATTGATCGAAAAATATATATAGTAGAATTTGTTGTCGTAGTGAATAGTGATGTTAATATTAAATTATAATGGATTATTTATCCAAATTTTTTTTTATTGACATGTGGCCTTATTGTACATTGACAGAACATACACTGTCGCAGTACATATACTAGGGTGGCTACCCAACATTTTATCCATCCTGGGTGTTGTGCGAAAATCAAAAATAGGAATTTCGGTGATCGGTAAATATCGCGATACATTTTGTTCAGCCGATACGTTTATAGCTAAATAAAATGGCCACCTACTAAAAGTTCCGAATTCGCAAAACCGCAACGGAGGTTTTCGATTGCATTCGCGCTAACACGAGGTCGTTGGCGAAGTTCGTAAGAAGTAGAAGAAAAAAAAAAACCTAGAGACATATATTATAGACGTATAATAATAATCAACGTCGCGCGATCGGTTTGTCGCGTCTAATTTGAAATATATATATACACGGTTTCCCGGCGGCTAAGGGATCCCGAATTTTTCAGTTCGAACTGTGCGCATGTATATATTTCATTTCGTTTAGTCGCTTTCGGACTCGAAAGTTCGAAACCGGCCATTGAAGTGGGCGACGGCACTTGACGCGGTCTTGTAAAACGCAATTGAATTCGGTTTGGTCGGCTAAGTAGAGTACTTTGCCCGGGACTTTATTCGCATAATATTGATCCTTAGCACGAAAACACTTTTTGAACTGTATACGTATATGTATCCACGAGAACAGTAAATTAAGACGTCCTGTTAAATAATATTCCCAACCCATTCGATCCCGAGACCCCCCGTCGACCCGATACTAATATCGTATATCCCACGGCGAAGAAGAAAATGGAAAACGAAAAAAAAAAAAAAAACAAGAAAATACCAAAATTCACGATAAATAATAATCAAAAGTAAATAAAACGTGTTTTTACGGATTTGACTTGGACCGGGGGGAGGGGGAAATATAATATTATCTGTGGCGTATTTATAAGAGGGGAGGGCGATTGCCTCGGAGAGAATACTTCCTTAAGGGCAGCGAGTTTTAACGAGCACAATATAGTCCTTGAACGCATAATTGAAACACTGCAAATATCAGTAAATGGAGTCATCCATAGGTATGCGCTTGTTGAAAAATGCGGAATGTTTTTTTTTTAATTAATTAGCATTATCGAACTCACGAAGTATAATTGGGTTTTCTAGGCAAAAATGTGAACATGGAACGTGTATATATGGGCCAAAAAATGGAATTTTCATGAGCTTCGCCCAAATGTTTACAGATACGTACATTTTGTGTAAACAAGAAACACGAGTGATAATATTTTCAATGTTCTGATCGAGTATAACAACAGATAACATCATGATATATAATATTTGAATAATTTATATTGTTGCTCTACGAAAATTTCCTTGTGGATTTGTGAAATAATGTTTTAGCTTTTTTTTTTTTTTTCTATTAAACTCGATTAAATTTTTAACAGTTTATACTTTTAATTAGTTTTAAAAACATTTAAATTAACATGGTAAAAAAAAAAAACCAAAGTGTTCTTAAATATTTACTCAAAGTATAATAATAGTAATGATCTAATCGTGGATATATTAACTAAATGAACTGGTAAATTCCGCCTACCGTTTCGGTCTATTGAAACAACATTCAGACAAGGTCAATGTGTAAAGCTGCTTTATAAAGGAGTATTGTGAAAGAAAAATATGGCCAATCTATGAATATTTTGATTGTTTTCATAACATTTTAAATTAAAATGTGATAATAATAGGTATAATTATCATAAATGTCATGGGACAAACGAGTGAAAATTAATTTTTCTTCTATAATCCTTTTTTTTTTTTTGGCTTATCAGATGTTATCTGAGGCGTTTCAAATCGAAACACAGTATATTTAGTTAATAGGTCTATAATCATTATAATACCTAGTGTTATTTAAAGACAATTTTGGTCCGGAATTTAAATGTATACTATTTAACAACATTGCAATACTTGTAAAATGTTTTTAAACGTTATTCTTTGGTCCCAGGTATATTTTTTGAACATTATTTTTGTAGGCAAATCAAAATTAATATTTTAATAGTAAAAAAAAAGTCAGAGATTTATTATTCATGTTAATGAAGAAATAAATAGGGTATATCAGAGAATATTACGCATTTCATGTTTGGTAGGAAGGGTACAAAGATACCTACTTTTGTTTTTACCCATTTCAATAATACACTTATTTTACGCTTAAATAACTTACACCCTTTAGAGTGCAACGATTGGTGGTGTACAGAATTTTTAAATCACTGTCCTGAAAAGTCGATCAAATCGACTTGAGCCCATTCTATCTGGGACCAAATAATGATTTTCAGCATTCAACATTTTACAAACAAAATATTGTTAAAATATAATTTTACTTTCTTGAACTGTTTTGAGAACATTAATATTTTGTTGTCATTATCTGGAGAGAGATATGCTATACGATGAGTACATAAAGGAGGACAGTATAAGTAAATGTATAGTCGGGACAACAAAATCTCAAATACGAAAATGGATATTTATCATGGATTTTTGATTGAATTTTGGATCTTCCAGTCGTATTAAATATTCATAAATCATATTGATAAAATAATAATATGGCTCGGGGAGATCATTTTAGATACAGTGATAACTGCAGTATAGACAATAGACAAACGTGAAGATTTTTTTCCCCCATATAACACCACGGAGTTTAATGTCATTTTAATCGATTATAAATTTATCTATGCAGTGTTATGGTTGATTTAACTTATTCAATTTCGCAGCGTATAGGTAGTTATTTTTTTTATCCTGTAGTTTTGTGCACCGAATTTCCTGAAGCGTTATTATCACTTTGATGTCGAGCTTTTATAGAATTTAATTTATAGAATTTCTAAAAGTAAAACAAAACGTATATCATGATACACGTCATATAAATTACTCTGTAAATTACAGTTTCGGGTGTTTTTAAGCTTGCGAATATTTATTATAATAATTTGTTTTAACATTTAATATTGTTGACGGTATAATAATAAAAGAGAATTTTCAGCGTACAAATGTAATAAATATTTATTATATTTTATATTATTCGAGAGTGTTTTTCCTTGAAAATATTTTTGTTGCAGTAATGTAGAACTTACAATTAAGTAAATACGATTAATATTATAGATTTGAACATTAATTGTGAATTTCAAAAACCTTATAGCTGTAAATATTGCGAATGCATGGAAAAGTGATAATAGATAAGAAAAAAGCACAAACATTATAATAAATATTTTAGATAGCTCTGTATAATAGTTTGTTTTAGTTGCCTTCAAAGAAAAAGGTTTTAAATTGAACATTTTCGAAAAAGTAAAATAAATTATTTATAGTCAGTTAAAATTTTTTTTGGGTTAGATTTTGAGTTTCGAATGAATTATTTATCATCTGTATTGTATTATATAACTTATTAGTAACAGAAAATCAAAGGGTTTTAAACCAATACGAATTTAATCTAAAGTTCTGTTGATCAATATAAATATTATGTCAAGTTAGAACCTTTTCGTTTGAGTCCATCGTGGTATTAAAATGCCCATCTAAGCACTATAATATGTAAAAAAATAAACGTCCAGAGTTAGATCTTTTTGACAATTTATTATCGGAGAAAATATAATCATTAGAGATGAAAATAAAATGGTCTATCTATATAGTATGATATGAAAGTAAATCCGATTAAACAAAAACAATAAGTGAAATAGGATGTCTTAAACCGATAACGTCACATAGTAGTGTATTGAATTTCTCGGCAAAAATGTACGATTTTATCTAAGTTCTGACGGTGGTTAAAATAATAATACGAATATAAGTATACAGTCATTGATCTTTTGAGATATTAAAAGTCAGACGATACAAAATCAGTGTTGGGATAGATAACTAATTTTGTTATTTTCAATAATTATCTATATAATATTAATAAATTTAACAGATAATTTATTCATTAAGATAAATAGGTATTTATAGTAATTATAAGTATTTTTGCACATTAGAATGTAATTATTTAAGGTTTAAAACAAAAGTCGAAAAAAACTTTTTTTATTTAAAAAAAAAAACTATAAAACCCATTTTAACCAATATACCTAACTAGGTGACTACCTAGTACTAGTAACTACCTAGTAATTGAAAATAGCGCTAAAATTAGTACGGGAACGAATTCGGGCCCTACTTTTCGAAATATAAAATATGATGTGAGTTTAATTTTGATAGGTTAATTGATTATCTATATTACGTTTATATTATATTCCGGGGGAAAAAAAATAAAGAAGACAAAGATAAAATATGAGATATTTTAGATTTATCTAGTTATTACATAGACACCATTAAAATTGTTATCTATAGTAGAGGTGCCCAACGTTATTATCACTGCAGAGTACCACTTGATAATATAATTGATCATTATAGGCGTACTATTTAAATCATTGATAAGGAGGAGAGCTTAAAAAAATTAACATATTTATATACATATGAATATTTTTACGATAAATAGCTATAGCTTTTTATATCGTTCAATTATCGTATTTCAAATGTTATTAACTGTTCACAAATAAGCAAGTATAAGAATGGGCATTAAAAAAAAAAAAAAAAAATCAGAATTTATACATTTACAAAAAAAAAACATTTTTTTTTTTTATCATTATTTTCGAGGGCAATATAAGTACCATTTGAATTATCTTCACGTACCGCCGGTCGGAAACTCCTTATCTAGGTCATCTATTGATAGTCCCAACACTGACAACCGATAATATTACACTGATATTCGGATTCTGCAGACGTACAGTTGTACGCGGTTTCTAAGTCAAAGTCACATAAATATCGTACGTTATATTACGCAGTTACATATTATTATATTAGCTATATATAGTTCGCATAAAAAGTGTATCCTTTCCCATTTCAACCGTTGCAATATTATTTATTTGTAAATATTATTAGTTACGAACGGTCACGAATGGTTAATTTTTATTCGGTCGCGCCAACACCCCATCGTCGCGTCGGGGCCGTCGTTTTTTATACAGCGTCGCGTAACGTCCCGAGCGTAACGTAATTTGTGCACACCCCTTAATCGCCATTGTCCACTATGTACATGTTAATATATAAAAAATGCGTTAAAATTTTTCCGAAAAAAAAAAAAATATATATAAATATAATAATAATAAAGGAAAAAAAAATCCGACGTGGAATACGCTCGAATTTGAGCGCATCGGCAGCTACGTCGTATCGGACACAATGCACGCGCATATTTTGGAATGTTAACCAAGTGATTTTTTTTCCCTCCAAAACTGACCGTTTATGCCATTTCGCTATTGTGTTTAAGGAGTTAAGAATCCGAAGGGAATACGTAATTATACAGCGGAAACGGAAAGATTTTTCAATACAAACAAATAATAATCGTACGTTGGAATAGCCGAGTGTTCCGAGGTTTTTCCGGTACCACGATATAATATGTAGTATTTTTCATTCTAGTAGTATAAGCCAGCCGAGTGTTAATCTTTTTGCGCCGATTCTCGCCAACGACCGTTTCGTATTTCACCAGCATATCCTTTGAATATTATTTTTTAATTTCATAGTGAACCAAAATCAATAAATGAAGAAACATTAGTGGACGATTAAAACACCGCGAGGGTATCGGATGTGAATTTCGATGAGTTTTAGAACAGTCGCGAATACATAACACATTTCTACGACCCTTTTGATCCCCTTCTCCGAAACGACGAGCGTATAAATTTGCTGGTATCGCGAATATCCGTAAAACTTTAACTCGATGATAACACGGATGATATATAGGTGATATAATGCACGCCAGTGGCGCCAAAGTAGTTTTCGAGTCGCACTGTAGACGCACCCAACACTATTAGCAATATTTTTCGCGTAATTGACAGAAACTCACAATAAACGGGGAACCAACCTTAAAAGTTTAAAAGTCGATCTCCGTACACAAATATATATTATCATAATAACGTGCAGTCTGGCGCCACTGGTACTCTACTGCAGCGAACATACTAACCACGCGAACTGCACGATAATCTATTTTTGATTTTTGTGGTTAGGTTCTTTTTTCTTCCACGCGGTAATTTGCCATTATTTCGCGCGCGCAATACGATAATATAGGTATAACTACTATACAGAATTATACACTACACGATTATATAATTTTATAATAAAATCAACAACACAGAATTTAAACAAACCGTGACAAACAATCGACAATTACAATTTACAAACTCTATACCTATTATTATTATTATATAATACTATACGCAGGGGTACGATGACGAGACGAACATATAATAACGAAAACATGTAACAGGTACGTATTATATAGGTGCGAATATAATATATTCTATACAATTATATGCATAGTTTATATTATTGAACAATTCGTAAAAAAACAAACGAGTTTTCCACCATTTGACAACAACGTTTTCGACAAAACGAACCCGTTTGTGGTGCAGTATTTATAATTACAAAGTATATATTATTATGTAATATATTATCATAGTATACGACGACGGGTATACATAGACAAATGCTGTACAAAGTATAAAATAATATTTACATATATTCCTAAAAACGAAAACACATCATTTGGATGTATAATATTATAATAGTGCAAATAATTCATATAGATGTATGTATGTAATCGCGAGAGGATTTCTCGTATACGTTTTATGGAATAATGCGGGTTTTTTTTTGTGTTTTATAATTTGTATTTTTTTTTTTTTAAATAGTTTTTTTCGTATTTTTATTTTTTCGAGTGCATTTAATATTGGGTGACGAGGACGAGTTGAACACGCGCGTCTATTATCTCAACTGATCATCGGTCCTGGTGAACGTCCAGCTCAGGATCATTACGCACAGTATCGTGATGGAACTGTTCGATAAGCCGGCCGAACCGGTCTGCATAGCTGCCGGGCTTTCGCCTGAAAAACATAAACAGTGAAATAAAAAATGTAACATAATTACTTTTAAAATAAAATAAAAATTATAATTTTGTTATTGTTCTATTTTTTATTGAGCACTGATGTTTCCATAATTTTTTCTTTTTTGACAGTATACTATTCGTATTAGTCTCTTGTCGAATGGTTATTTTATATATCTATCTTGTGGTTAACAGAGGGAGTGGGAATAGAAATAAATTTGTTAATGATATCAAATAAAATTAAAATACGATTTTATTATAATATTTTTTCAATAAAACGAATAATCATCATAAAAAATTATAAATTGTTCGGTTTGTACAAAAATCAAAATGACGAATAACGAAAATTGTCTTGTTTGTAGGTGTTGTAATTAGTCAGTGGATTAGTACAGTTCGTATAGTTCCCAGAAAATTTTAAGGGAATCCGAATAAAATGTATGATGTTGGAAGAATTCTAGAGGAATTCAACTTTTATTTATTTCATAAAGTTATAATTATTATTATATTAATTATATTATAAAATAAATTAATATTAATAATTCAAAAATGTTCTGGGGTGGACAAGTGTTCCAAAATGATTTTTCCTATTTGTAGGAGTATAAAAATTATCAATAAAGTAGATATTTTTATCGTAAAATTAAGTACATTTTAATTTTTATATTGAAAAATTCGTTATTAAACTATATAAACGTATATTTCCCAAAACTATGTTTTGAAAGACGGTGAATAATTTTCTGTTTCGATTTTAATCACATTTTTTAATGTTTATTAAAAACATTTATTAAATATAAGTGAAAAAACTGTTTAACAAAAAAATTGTTTTTTTGACACGAGAAAAATATTTATTTATGATGAAATTTTAGTAAAAAAAATTATTGATTTTTCTTTAATGTACCTATTTATTTTGGTATGCGACTTGTTATGTAGTATATCTGTATAGTGGTGGGCAAACTATTTTGTATCCAGACTATTAAATTTATATTTTTTGATTATGTGACATTGCCCTATTCCCACAGAATTATAATATATTATAAAATAATATGCTAATAATATTAAAATTTATTAATTTGATGCAAGTTTAAATTTAATTAATTTTGAAAATAAGTAAAATAGGAAATGAATATTATTAAAATAAAATTTGATTATACTTGCATTATTATTTTCATGTTAGGTTTGAAACTATAACTCATAAATATTCTTCAAGATTAAATTTTCACCGATATTTGTTTTTTTTTATAATGACTAGAGTAGAAAATACGGTTTAGTACAAAAAGTTAAGGCAAAATGAAGTAGAGTCGATACCGATTGTTTTGATGAATCTGGATATTCAGATTTAATGAAAATATAAAATACATCACATAAAGTTTCTTGATATTTGTTACGTATATTTTCTTCGGATGAAAGCTGATTTAGTTCTTCGCTCATTTTAGACATAAATGTCAATTTATCTTAGCAATATTAAAAGAAAATTAATTTTTTAACCATTTTAGTTTTTTTTTAGGAACATCTTCAAACCATGTATTAAAACTTGTTATTAAATTGGTTAAATGAGCTATTATAATTTAATTTCTTTTATTTATTTCATACCCATAGATATCATTTGTGCTGAAAAATTCTGTTAAATACGAAAACATTAATAATATTTTATTGTCGATAAATATAATTTTTTTTTTATAGAAAAGAGTATTGATTTTATCAGAGAGAATCAGCATATTAGTATTTTACCTTGTACCTATACATACATTTTAACCAACCACTTTGCTTAAGTACAAAGAAGTAATTTTTAATAATTAGAATCCATTTTATTCCAAAATATATTGAAAAGTATGTAATATAATGCTTTTGAATAAATATAATAAAACAAAATACGTTTTCATTTAGTATTAAATTTTGGCGACTCCTTACTAAAATTTCGAAACTCCCAGTTTACGCATCACATCACTGCTCTATGGAAATACCACTGTTGATACTCAACTTCCTTAAATTTTAACAATAAATCCAAATTTGTTTTCATCACAGAGACTTAAATTTAGTACTTGTAAAGAACACTTTTATTATTTTTATTTTTTTGTAAGATGAATTTTTATATTTGAATTAATGTCAAGAATATTGTTCGGAATACTTATTTGAATACTTTTAAAATAATATATAGATATTTAAAATTTTCTTATTCGATTACTCAAAAAAGTTTTTAAAAATATTCCAATATCATTTTTCATTTTAAAGAAACTATCAAGAAGTTTCAAATCTAACAAGTGAAACTCTACGTTCTATAAATAATAATAAATATTTATACACTATAATTATTTCACAGATAAATATTATTCAGTTGGGTATAATTTAAAAAAAAAAAAATTACTTATGTAAATATTTTCATATTAATAATAATATATTACAAATATATTATTCCAGTTATAAAATAATAAATAAAGTACGTTATTTCATCAATAATTATTCGAATTGTTCTTTACGAGTACTTGCTGAGGAAGTTAAACGGGTTTCATACACCACTAACGCTCAAAGATCAATATGGACTAGTTATAAGACATATTCTAATGGTTATGCTCGTTATATTATAATCATTTGATATGGTTATAACTTATAAGTTATAACCAACTATATTATATCTATTTATATGCATATCATATGGCATAATATTTAAAGTTTATGACGTAAAATAAGAGTAAATACATACGCCGGAGTAAGGAGACTAGCACAGTACTATGGGCAAATGAGATGGAAGGAAGGTACATTACGTATTGTAGACCAGAGTTTCACAAACGACTCGTAGGTAATAATAATTATTGTTTATTTTTTTTGATGTCGCCTTTATTTCAACCAAAAACCGGATCGAATGAAAATCACTATAAATTAATAGCTTATATTACGTATGTAGGTAGTAGATATATCTAACTCGTACGTACCTAGGCACTTTAAAATAAGCAAGGGAACTTTCATACATTATGAACCAGACGAAGAAGAGTGAATATTTCATTAAAAAAAAAATTAGAGATTAAAAACGTCCACGTGGTAAACCAAACTAAAGTACTATATACCTACTTACTAAAAAAATAATATCAACATTAAATTGCGAAATTATCTTAAAGATATCATTCTAAACGTGAGCTTACCAAAATTGTCATAGGAACCTTCCATATGATCTATTGAATAAAAATGCATCTTTTTGATTTGCATATTATAGGTTCTAAGCGATTCTCGTTCATGAGCGGTTTACTGCAGTAGACTATACTGCGCCCAGACTAAAAATATACTCGCCCCACGAATAACGTACTTAAAACATGTACAAGATTGTTTTCGGAAAACCTTTCTTAACATAATTTTGGGACTACGGCAATTTTAGGTAAATTTAACACAACGAAAAAAAAAAAATTATACTTTTTACTTACCGTTCAGGACGTGCACGACCACACTGGAAACGTCCGCATTCGACGGGGTACACGAGTACTTGCCCGAGTCCGCTTGCACCGCGTCCTGGATGAGCAGATAACTGACGGTCACGTCTCCTTTTTCCGTAACCACGCTCACGCCCCCGCGAACCGAGTCGTAACTGATCACCTGAAACGATGAACACACCAGTTATATGCCGGTTTACAATATAAATTTATGAAATTCCATACAGTTTTATTTATAAATTCCACTCATACAGCGCAAAATATTCTAATACCGAAGATATTGAATCTATTTTACGATACAGAGAATTCCGAACAGACGAATTCAGTGTTAAAACGCATTACTAATTTGACTAGGATCTGTAGTCATGGACTCAGAATTCATAAAAATATGAGTAATAATGTTTTGATAATTAATATATAAATGTATTTTCATCCCATCTATATTATCTATCACGAAAGACAATTATTCGCTTTATGAAAATTTTGAAGATAAGTTATTACGATTTATCTTTTTACAAATTTTCAAAATATGGTCACACTAGTCAGGTGTCAACCATTCGTAATATCATTGGTAACATAAAAAGTATAATCAAGGTACTGATCAAATAATATGAATAATTTCATTGAAATATATATTTCACATATAATATAATAATAATTCATATAATATATATATATATATATGTAAAATACCAGATGTTATTACATTTCTTCGAACAGATAAGCATTTTGGAAAAATAAAGTTTTTAAATATAATATAGTTTTTCAAAAATTAATTGCACTAAGCAAATTTGAAACAACTTTCATTTTATATTTAAAAATATTGGTATTTTCTAGTTATAGTATTTAATTAGGTATTAATTTAAATACTAAAATAATAAAGTATGTAAGTAGTATGTATTTAATACATTTTTTCAAGATATTATTTGTCACTTACTCAAATACATTTTTTAATATATTAAAATACATTTTTGTATAGTCTAGTGATACTACAAATATATACTAAGTTTACTAGATGTACACTTAAGTATAATGTTACGTTCTCGGATTCCGGTTTTAACATTTTTATTTTAAAATATGTACTTGTAAAAATTACTTGTAAAATTAAATATAAACGAATAAAATGACATCAAACAAACAAGTAAAATTACATATTACTTTTATTTAATAACTAAATATAAAATGACTCTCTAGACTATAAGTGTTTATAATTCTAATATTACAAAGGGACTTAAATATCATGTTCAACCTTTGAACTACTATATTGTTCTTTAAATAATTCAAGAAACATAAGTTCATTAATCTAATGACCTATTTTAATATAATAAAACTATTATAACACTACTACATGTCATGGAATTTTGAAAATAATGTGTTATATAATATATAATATCATAAAAAATTGTAAAAATGTAGAAGGCAGAAATGCACTAAAGTTTTCAGTGGCCTTTTTAAAACATTTTTTTTAAGAATTTTTTCATGTATTTTTTACGCTTAATAAAATAGCGATAATATAAATTGAATATCATACTTACATTTCATATAATAAATAAAAACTTTATTTTCATATAAGTTTTTGGTAAAATCAAAACTCATTTAACTTACTTACCTTTTGAGTTATACTTTAATTTGTCCCATTACCTACAAGAATTTGGGAGATATTTTCGACATTCGTAACGTATTATAGAATAGAGTTGTCCTCCAGCTATATTTTCTCTGAAATACCTTAATTACTAAAAACTTTTAAATCTAAAGACGAGTATATCTGATTAATAATTACCTATTTATAGTATCAATTAAAAATGAAATTCCTGAAACCTAAACCCTCACTCAAAAGGTAAGTAAGTTGAAGGCGAGTGTTTACAAAAAAATAATTATTCAAAAAGTTATCACATTAAAAAATAAAAAAAACATGGATATAAAATGTTTGCTTATAACTTAAAAAGTAAGTATGATATTTAGGTTATGTCTTCACTATTTTATTAGGCGTAAAAAATACGTGTTCTTAACTTTATTTTAAAACTTAAATATATTAAGTTTTTGCTTATAACTTTGAAAGCAAGTGCGACTGCAAAAATTTAACTATCCTCTCTAGAGTAAAAATATACATTATAGTCCAAGAAAACATTTGAAAACGCATAAGAACTGTAGGTAGGTACTGCATTTGTTCATGTAAAATATTAGACGTTATTTAACTTATAAATTTGTATAACTTTGAAAAATTAATAATATATTATGTATAATGTATAGGTATATTAAAATAATTAATTTTATATAATTTATATTTATATTTATAATTTTGATATACTTAATATTACAATAATAATAATTAATAAAATACCTAAAAAATATTATGAAAAATCAACAATTTTGTATATTAATTTTTTTTCATAATTATATTATATTCCAGTCTCATTTTTGTATTAAAATTTTATAATATTGATTGTTTTTTTAATTTAATACCTTTGAAGTGAATGTTGGGTTTAAAAATTGAAATATTTCTAGTAAAAAATTACCAAACTCTTATCAAACTTATAAAAAAAAAAAAAATAAATAAAATATAAAACACGAGTGCGTATTTTCTTTTGTAGTTCTTCTTTTCATTTTTAAGAAAATAAAATAAATAAATAAATAAACATCAAATAAAAAATTAAAATGTAATATTTTATTCGTTCATTGCTTGCAATTTTTTATGTCGAGAATTTTAAATGAAATATTTGAAGAAAATGCTACACTCCAAAAAATAGTCAATAGAACATAGTTTCGTAACCACTTCAAGTATTACGTCTATCGACTAGAATAATCGCAGATAAATATTTGTAAATGTAAACAAAAAGCGGATAATATTTAATACATGTTGAAAAAGCCAATTTTGTTTGATGTTACATTATACTTTTTAAAAGTAATTGATAATGGTAAAATTTTGACTTTTTAAGGAGCAACCGTTAAAAATGTAAAATATTTACGAATTAATCCTCTGGTCAAAAGTTGGAAAATGTTCTCTTCTTTTTTGTTTGGTGCAAATATTAATAATCTACAATTATTCGCAAAACTATAAACCTTGAAGTATGAAGGTAAGTTTAACATAAAAACGGGTGTATCATGGCGTCCTTTTAAATATGGCATATAAAAAGAAACGTTAAAACAAATAATATTAAAAAAAAAAATGAGAGGTTTTAAATACTTTTCAACTTCAAACTTCGAAAATACGTATTATATTATAATATGTATAATGTAGATACCTGATACACGTACAGTTTTCTTCATATAAATACACGGAGAATCGCACATGTATGAATTACATTAAATTGTTCGAGTTTTAAAATATAAAAGTGTTTTCAATATATTATTATTAAGATGATTAAATTTGAAAATAATTCTATCCATATTGTCATGCCAATTTTATTTACAGTATTTTAAATTTTTTAAATAGAATATAAATACATGCGCATGCAATATATGCAATGATATACTGTTATATATTTCGATGGTCATAGTAATATGATAAAATATCGTCAATTTGTATAGAATAAATACAAAATGTTTGTTTATTTGAAATTTAACTATAAATACATTATATTTACATATTTTATACAAATACTTCGTTTTTTCCGGTTTTTCGTTTTTCATTTTTACTTTATTTTTTTTTGTTTTTGAAGCACCAAACCAGAAAACAATATTATAATTTCTATCGAATTTGCATAAAATGTGAGTCGATACAAGTCATTATGTATGAGATAACTTTTTTACTAGCTTTGTAGCGTGGACGCGAATTTCCTTTGAAAGTTCTCGAAGAAAAGTTTACGGATCGGGTGTACAATAATATTGCAAAGGCTTCGGAGAATCTTGAATACGTTATAAGCAGCTTATTGGGTTATACCGCGGTGTAAAATATATTTCTATAATGTTTTTATAGACATTGGTTGTATGTAAGTATTTATCGAAATTTTACATTTATTATATCCTTTGTACATCTTACCTTTGACCCTCCATTTTATAACCAGTATCACAAATCAATAATGTCTAATCATGTGGCCTTTTTTTTTTTGTCCATTTATTATTCGCACTGAGTTATTCCATAGCAATCGTTCTTCTGATATCTTCTCCAGTACCTAATTGTTTGTGTTTCTCTCAGTTCAGTTCTTAAAATTTTCATGTAGCACCACATCTCAAAGGTTTTTCGGTTAGATTAGCTATGATTACTCGTATCGCGTGTTGTATTGGATACATATATTTTTAGTGTAAAACAATACCATATAGTTTCAGGAATTACTTGAGAATTGATACAATGTACGTTATTTAACGAGTTACATATTTTAACAAAGCCTTTCAATTATACTATTAAAATGGTTTGTCTAACTGTCAGTAACTGATCAATTTAATATTAATTAGAAAAAACCGAATCTCGTTAAGTATATTAGTATGAAAAACATCTACCTATCTTAATAAATCAAAGATATTACCTACAGTACCATAATTATTATCAATATGACAGTTTAACTACAGATTAGGTAGGTATATGAAACCAGATCATGCATTTATACAACACTGCAATCATGCACATTGGTCTTGATTTGGATGTAAACATACTTTAGTGTACCCAACTAGTTATAATAGTTTTAGTTTATTGTACGTAAAAACTACAAAAGTATTTTGATGTTTTTAGAAATAACTCGGGATGTATATGTAGAAACGTCATTTTCTTACGTTTTAACAACAAAATATTAGCTAGGATAGTATAAAATAATAATATTATCGTATGACGTATCTAAGTATTTTCATGATTGATCATTTGCTAATTGGTAGTGTACTATTTATGTTTTATAATATACATTATGTAATATAATTACAATTTACTGTTATGTCTCTTTTGTTCAGCATCTATTATATTTCTTTTTGGGATAGAACAAAGAACCACAAGCAATGTCGAACATGGGGTCAATGAATACAAATTAGTCTCATTAAAAGTCAAAGAATTCAATGAATAGGTATTTTTATGAAAAATGAAAAAAGAGGAGAAATAAACCCTTAGAGTAACATTTTAATGAAATCCGCAGGATAAGATACCATTTGGAGGACAATTCAGAAAGAGTTGGACAGGTGGATTTAAGAGAGCATTTTCTTTGTCGCTTCTGGCATATACATTTAAATATTGATTTTTTTTGTATTATAAAACAATAAATTATCATCGTTTTATAAGAATATATTAACAAGAATTAAATGTTAGGAAACCTATAGAAATGATAATAAAATAATTTGTTAAAACTCTTAAAATAATATTATATAATATTTTATATGATATCGTGAAACACATTCTTATCAAACAACATAACTTATCGTTCGAAGGTGGTAAGGGGTAGGTGGTAACCAGCCGTTTAATAATATATAAAGGCTTCCGGCTGCCGTTTGACGAACAGTCATTGTTATGTACTGAAGATGATAACATCGTTATGAAAATACGTTTACATATATACAAAATAAAAGTATACATTTTTGTAGAATTGAGTTTTTTAGGTCTTATGTTTTAATGAATATTATTACATTTATTTCTTTAAATTGCATTTTTTTAGAGAGCACATTATAATAAAATATCAGATGGATATCTTATGTACCTATTATTACCAATTATAAAATGGCTTTCTGATATTTTTTTACACATAATAAAGGATGCCAAAATGATGTAAAACCACGGATTAAGATATACGCGAGTATATTTTCATTATCGTGTGCAAAACTAATAAATAATTTAATTTTAATAATATTTAATAATAAAATATATAAATAAAAATTTTAAATAATAATAATTTTTAACCATTTATTATCATTATTTTATTTCAAAAAGGTTGATAACATTTATAAAAATGGCATATGTACGTATAACGATAGTCATTTAAAATAACGATGTGATAAAACGTTATTTTTCATAAACGACTATCAATATTACCAAAGATATTTATTTGGAAAATTTTTCGAAATAATGTTCCTTTTTTTTTATAACCATTTTCAATATAATTTGCAACAGTATTTGAGTTAATATATTAGTTACTTAAATGAAGAATTATGATTATAACGTATTGTAGTTTTGATTTTTATATATATTAACATTATTAAACGTTTCAAAATTGTATAAAATTTTTAGTTAAACATTTTTTTTTAATATTTAAATTATAATCATATTATCAATCATCAAATTAGTTATTTTCATTAAACATTTTTAGTTATTAAATAATGATTTGAATAAAATCACAAAATTATTTATATTATTTAATTATTATATTGATAAGTCGAAATTGCTGAAACTATTTGTTTATTAGTATGAAAAGTTTTTACCTTAGCAACTTATTTAAAATGAAAAATATTTTTCTTCTTTCTCGTTTCATTGTAAATAACTATCTATATAACGGTTAAAACTTATTTAATTGATATTGTTTAAAAAGTAAAATTTTATTTAAAACTTAATAACAATTATGCTTTTATGAGATATTGAAGTATAAAATAAAAACAAAACATCAACAAGGTTCAACTCTTAAAAGTTATCACACAAAAGTTTAAAAAAAAGTACGATTTGAAACCTTTTAACACAACCTGCATGGATGGAGTTCAAAAATGTTTGTTGTACCAAAAAGTGGGTACCTATAACGTAAGTATTTTTTTTTTTTAAATTTCCGAAAAAAACATTTAATATATATTGTTTGGAAAAGTTGTACTACCACGTTCATAATATTGAAACTTCGCTATTCCAAATTAAACAATTTTCGAAGTTGCAGTTGGACAATTTTCGCCCGTAATTTCGACATGAAATTAAAAAAGTCTGAGGCAAAATACGTTATATATTTTCCATCGGAGATTTTTTAGGAAAACGTTATTTTGTTAATATTTCATTGTTACTATTTAGGTTGTTTTTATTATTATTTTGAAGAAAATTAAATTTTATTCGACTATTTGAAATTGTATCCCTCTATTTGTAATATGTATATAATATATTTATATACAGTTATTATAATATTTCGAGATCGGAAAAAGAACAGGGATTACGTTATTATTATTACCTACACACATATATACGCGTAGTTTGCCCTTGTATTATATTATAATATAGTGGCAAATGTGCGTTGGACGAAAATATTGCTTTTGTACGCAATTTACGGAATTTCTTTGTATTCGATTCGCACGCGGCGAAGGAAAAAAAATTCGTCGTCAGGATAATATTTTAAAAATCGAATTTGTTTTGTCGTTTCCAAACTACTGTAGATACTTTGTATACACTAAAACCGATTACCGTGCAACACTGCAGTAGCAGGTTAATCTTGAGGCGAAATCTTGAAATTTTATCCATTGTTTTTTTTTTTTTCGGCCGTACTCATATTGTCTTATACGGCCAACCGAAATGGGTCATCCGGAGATTAAACTCTTATTGCTAAGTTTCGCGTGAAATACAAGCGTTTTTATGTTTTCGATGCGAAGGATCTAACCATCAAAATAGTTTATGTATATATATATTAGTACATATTATATACTTGTACATTTTATATATGCTCTTCCCGTGGATTATTGTCTGTGGATTTACCAAGCGGAAGCGTCGTCGAGTTTACCGATGTAATATAGGTATATATTGTAATATAATGTAGTGTATAATAGTACGGGAGATGCACAACGATAAGAATTTACGATCAAATTCGAATCATTATCGAAGTGATATTACAAGATGTTAGCCATGGTCGTATATACAAGAAGCATGTTATGTCATGGAGTTTGAATCCTCAAAATATTCCCTCCGTTATACGGCAGCTATATAGGTAAGTATCTAATTCATATATTTTGGTTTGATTGACAAAAATGATTTCATGTCCAAAATGATATATTATTTAATACGCAAATTACATACTAAAATAACTGTGCTATTACACATCTGATTTTTATCGGTGAATACAAATTGGAAAATGTGTTCAAATAATGAGAATTTGTCTTTTTAAATTACTTCATGTTCAATAATAAATCTACTAAAGACCTAGCAATTTAACAATATATCGATTACCTTCACGTTAAAATAAATTAACAACAGATGTAAATTTTTCCATAAATATTTTACATGAATTGGAAATTATTGGATAAAAAACAGTTTTTCGTGGATTTCATAGTTTTATACCAATCACTAAAATATCTACATTATCTTTAAAATATCTATATTATATTCGGGAAAAGAATATTAGGTATATAAAATAGAAAGTATGAATGTGAACTTGGTTTTTGGAAATTGAATGTCTCCAATATTTCATTTTCTTGTACTAACATTTTTTATTTATATAATTATCTATAAATAACAAAGCTTTACTTTCTTTATTATTTTAGATTCTGTGGAGCGAGGGATCTTTTGATCTTACAATGATGTGTATTTATTTATTTTTCTGTAGACAACTTTTCGACCGACAGAAGACTCGATTCACTTGTATTACCCATTTCTAGGTAGTAAATTATATTAGAATAGTGCTTTGAAGAGATCATTTTTGTTTTATTTTGCAAATATTTTTTTCACATAACTTCAAAACAACTGATAAATCACGTTAAACACTTGTTTTTTTTTTTTTAAATAAACATTGCAGAGTTGTTTATTGGGAGAAAGATGTAATTTGTATGAAAGGTCATATCTTCGAATATGTACGAAAAATATTATAAATAATAATTAATAAATATCAGTTTGTATTGGATATAACAAAAATAAATAATAATATAAATAAAGACTTGAAAAAAGATATGGAAGTTCTTCGCACGTTGTGTAGGATATAGAATATAGGTGGAGGAAGGTGGTAAATTGTTCCTTCAGTCCTTGGATACGGTAATGTATTATTATACATTTGAAAGTAGGTAGTGATGATTTACGAGCAAATCAGAACTAAGACCAAAACTATGTTAATCTTGATCTTGTTCTTGTTATTTCGGTCTTCGTATTGATCATGGTTGTGTTGACTCAATTTTGGTATTGATCTTAGTCAATATTAATTTAGTAGAATCTAGTTTTGGTCTTGGTTTTGCAACATTCTTGTAGTATTGATTTTTTTTTACCAAATTTATAAATTTATAAATAATTTTAGATAATTTATTTATACGTACCTAAAAGGTTTAATGACTTTTGCAAATAATGTAAAATAATTTATTTTAGGTACAAGTTATATAGAAAATATAATAAAATAAAATATAAAAATATAATATTAATAAAACTTGTCATAATGAATTTAAATGAAAATTGAAATCAAAATTCTGGCAAAAGTCAGGTATAAGCTAGTTTATTATATTTAATATACATTTCAAAAAGAACGCTTTTGATAACAAATCAATTATTAATGAGGTAATTTTTTTATTTAATATTAAATAAATATTTACACCTATCAAAATATAGTAACGAGCAAAGTTTGTCTTCACCATGACCAAGATCAATACAATATACAAAAATACTAGTAAGACCAAGGCCAATATTTTATCATTTGTATTAAGACTAAAAACAATTCTTTTCTGTAAATCTAAGACCAAGACTAAACTTCATGACTCTTCCACTCTTGCTTTTTAAATAAAATAATAGTTAATTAATTAAATATATTATAGGATTTTTGTCATAAAATCATTTTCTTGGTATACACTCTAGGCAATCATACAATCATAAAAATCACAGAAAATACCATAAGGTAGTTTTTCTTCAAGCTTAAGGAAACTATTGGAAAAATCGAAAAATTTCAGGTTCTAAGTATCATTTAGAACCAATTTTCTATTATTAGCATACACACTTCTACAGTGGTAAGAGGGGGAAATATCATTATAAAATCAATAGCTTCCCGTCTTCGCTCAGAATCTAAAAAGGAAATAATAATAAATAAAGGGGAAAGAAAAAATATATATAGGTAGTACAGCTTCCTATATATATAGGCGACTATATAGCCGTCATATCCAGTTCCTCCTGGGAATTGATAAATTTTATTTTCATTTTCTATATTTTTATAACTTAATATAATACGCAATAAAAAAATATGGTATTTATATTTACATTTGTATCTAAATTGTTACATTTTTTCATCTTGCTCGAAAAATAAAATTTTTTTATATAAATCTATATATTAAATATAGAATATAGATATAAATCAATTAATAAAATAATATAATTTATATTTTTTTTATTACTAAAATATGTAACGCGAATATGGAATATGAAATTTAGAAAAACTTACTAAATATTTTTGTAGCCTTAATAACCACAAAATTAATATAAAAATGTGATTTACTGTGTTAATCAGGTATTTTATAGCAGGTATAATTACATAATTTCCATAGATTTTTATTTTAAGTCTTATTATGATCTATCCTGGATCATTATAATGATCTATGCAAATATTGGTGTCGAATAGTTGTACCTACAATCAACCAAAATTAGACAATATGACAATAGTTATTCAAAATTCGTATGTAATCGGCAGTAACAGATAACGATATTTTTTAAAATCCAATACAACATTTTAGATGTTTAAAAACGGCGATTAAAAATTTAAAAAATAGAAAAACCAAAATCTTTGAAACTAATTTAGATATTATATCGATCGGTTGAACTATACGGGTTTCTTATATTGCTTATTTAAAAATGTCAGTGTATCGCAATTGTTGAATACAATCAGGGGTGAACGGAGGAACTGGGGGGTGTTTTCTGAAAAATATAAAATTTTACATTTATAGAAATGAATCATATAGAATAAAATTATATGTTATTTGTTATTATATATTTTTTAATTTGCTAAAGACGGAAAAAATAATTTTCAAAATTAAAAAGCCGGTCAGTAGGGGGTGCAAGCACTTCGCTCGTTGGATATCAGTAGGGGTGGATGTACTCCGCTTACTGAACAGGATACTCTTGCTGGATGTATTGCATTCGATAAAACAATTCTGAGCGTAACTTCGGTGTCTAACTCCTAATATTAATTATATACCTACTTAGTACCTACCTATGTTTAACATTACATTGAAGATCACATGTAGAAATAAATAAGATTTAGTGTGACCTTATGCATATTTTAAAATGTAATATGATATATTTACAATAGCTCAGTTTCATGTAGGTACATAACTATTACTACATAATAATTCTATAATAATCATACAATCTTATAGAATAATAAAATAAGAAAAATGATCATATAATATTATAAAATAGGATAGAAAAATTACAGTGCATTTTATCAACATCTAAAAATAAATATACCTATATAGGTATGAGTTTTTAATTGGCACATCTAAGTCAGTCGTGGACTTTAGTTTATTTCCGGGAAAAATATGAAAAAGTACATTATTTTAATTGTATACTTAATTTATTTTTATGCTGTTTTTAAAAAAAATATATTGTATAATACTTTATCAAATAAATAAGACTACTATATTAAATAATGTATTCTATTAAAGTATTAAATACATATTTTATATTTCATTAATGATATTATGTTATTCCAAAGATGTAGGTACCATCAATATTAGTTATTGATTGTACAGCTGATGTTAGTCATCAATAGTAGATACTATAGGTACCAACATAGATTTTTGTTTGTAGTTATTTCTTTTTATTAATTTTGTAACTTTTTTTAACTTTTCATAATTTTATTAACTTTGTAAATATGTTATCACAACATATATAAATATTTACCTACATTCATGTAGGTACAGTTATTACTACATAATATTATACAGTATATTTTATTGAATGTTCAGTTTATGACATATAATATTGAAAACGAATAAAATATTATGTAAATTTAGTTAAATTAATGCATGACAAACGTTATACTAAATTTTTCCAGGTCTTAAAATCTCATTTTACCAACTATTTAGACTTAAATACCTCAAAATTGATAATTTTGTCGAAAAAATTAAAATGACTATAAAAAAAAATCGTGACTACGGATTTTCAAGATTTTTTTGAATTTAGTTAGAGTAACGTATATTTAACGCTGTATAAAATTTTCAGAACTTAAAACCGAAAATTACCCCTTTTAAGACTTAGAAACCTCGAAAACTAAAATGTCTATAAATAGCCCAAAATTGCAATAAAAATTTAAAAAAACTTAATCAACTTAAATATATTACTAAATTAATTATTCGATGTAAATTTCAAGATTTTCAAGTCATTATTTTCGAAATTACGAATAAATGAAAAATCTCGATTTGTCGAAACTGTAAATTTGCAGTTTTTTCATCAATTCTTGGTAGTTTTTCCTTACGCATTAAAAAACTATTGAGAAAATCGAAAAATGACATGTTTAAAGTATCAACTAGATTAAATTTCCTACCAGAAGCTATATAAGCATGTTAAGATCGGATCACTCCTTCTGGTAGTAAATTTGTTAACAGAGAAAAAAAAATAAACATTATTGTAAAACCACTAGCTCCCTCGCTACGCTCAGAATCTAAAATGTACCTTTAATAATAGGTACTTATAAATGTCTGTTTTAATATTAATATAGAAATTCGTGTAGGTGTTTATTATAAATTAGGTAGAATGTATTGAATTATGTATAGGTACATAATACATTATAATATGTAAAGAATACTTATAAGTAGTCTTATTATTTATTATAAATTCAATTACAATCTATTTAAAATGATAATATATACGTGAAATTAGTATATTATATTACTATTTAAGGAACAGAGATTCGATTATAATTGTTATTGTAGTATATATTATATATTTAAGTTATTTTTATACATATTATTATATTTATATGGTAATTTTCGATTACCTATTTATAGTTTTGACTTTTGAATACCTAATTTTAAAAATAAATTTTTGATGTTTCATAATTATATAATAATATAGTTTTATATCCTCCTAAAAGACCTTAATTGAAAGCTTAAAATATTTACGACCATGTACTTAACTTGTATTTTACATATTTATATAATTTATTAGGTAGGTATGTTATGTTTATAAATTTATACAAATAATTCAACATACCATCTCAATTCGTGAGTTACATTAACCCTACTTAGTTTTGGTTTAGTTTTTTATCTCGTAGGAAATTTTTCAAGCCGAGTTTTCTATTTCCTTATTTTTCTTGAATTTCGGAAGGGGTTTCAACCCTCCCTTCCTTTGTGTTCGCCCCTGAATATAATGGTAAGTAGTATCAATCTATACATTTTCAAACACTTATTTTTTGGTGATATGAAATTTTGAATATTTAATGTTTGATATACGAATATATATATAATCTTTCACCAAATTTTATTTAGTGTGTTTCATCTAGAAGATAACGAGGATATATTTATTTAGATGACCTTGAATTTAAATTCAGTTTTTGGTAAAGTTAGAGGGTATTAAAATGTATATTTTAGAAAATGTATGCCTTCGGTGCACAACCCAACTTCAAAATTGACCGATTTACGTTCTTTTCAAAATTTAAAGTAATACATTGCAAATATGAGCTATTATAACTCAAAGATTTTGGATTATGAATCTTAGTTTCTATATTTAAATTACTTTAAAAAATATACTTATATTCAAATCTGGTGATAAAAATAGGGGTTGCCATTTGAAAAAAAAATCAGTTGTATGTGTGTGCTAAAAGAGCACAAAATTTAAAATTTTTTTCAAATATATAGGTATATATCAGTACTATCTTTACAAAAAAAAAAAAAGTTTAATTCGAGGTTATCTGAAAGAATGATTTCATGATTTCTTTTAAATGGAAAACATGCTGTTAAGCATCGCCAAAAATATAACTCTAATACTATTTGATTATATTGCGCTTATATAATGTAATATCTCTTTTTTCTGATTTAGTTTTATAAATATTTCTATATATTATATATAAACAAAGACTAATACTTGCCAAAACTATAATGCGCTCTGACATTTAATAATATTAAGGACACAATTCGTGTAGGGCTGACCTAACGGGAAACTCGATTCATCTAACGCCGATTTCATTTAGGACCCAGGATGGAGTGTTTTTGGGTAACTTGCTCGTATATATGTACGGGCCGTAATCGAATAATGAAAAGACAAAGTGTTTTACTCGGATTTCAAAGGAAAATGAAAAAAAGTGCGATTCGTGTAGAATATTTTTTACAACGCGAAACAATTGAAACGAGACCATTGTGTTATGTCATTGGGCATTATCATTAGACTATTATATACGTTAGCATAATAGTCGTTGTTGGCTATTTTGTACAATGATTTCGAAAATTCTGTAAACAATATTATACGTATATAAGTTCAAAAGTGTATCCACAAAATTTTTTGAATATAATTAAACTTGCGGAAAACACATCCGTTAACAATATTCGCTGTAAAACGTTTTACAGCGTACTTAACTACTCCTATACTCACATATAGGTACTCGTAAATATTAAAATATCATCATTCGGACATAATAACATAGTTTATATTACACAATTTTGTTCTTGACAATTAGGACATTAAAATGTTTTTCTAAAAAATTCAATAAAAAGCACAAGATGTGATGATGATCACCGTTTTTACGATATTTTTACTGATTTTACGATAATTGAGTGTAGCACCATCCCATTTGACCGTTAATATAATCGAGAACGGCAAAATTGAGCTGATATATTATTATTTATTAAATAGATAGTTATATTATAAATGTCGTAGATTGGCAGATACACACATAATATGAATGGTATAAACGTGATATGAATAACAAAACATTAAAACATAATTTATGATACTTTAATGAGAATACAATATAGAAATTAAGAAATACCTCGTTGGATCCACATTTAGAAATATAATATGGTAATAAATAAAAAAATACTATATAAATATTAATATGGTATTTATTGAACGGATACTAAAATTATCAAAATATTATTATGTACATAAATTATAAGTTTATTTTAATTTTAAAACAATCATAAATGTATAAACCAAAAATGTAAAAAAATAAATATTAAATGTTATATACGATTCCTTTTAAAAAGTTCAAGTTATTTTGTTTTAAATAATCATAATATACAATTATACATTTAAATCGATAAATTGTAAATAAAAATATCTGATTTAATCAATATTTATTTTATATAAATTATAAGTCTATTTTTAAACAACCATAAAATATATATAAAGTATAAATCATAAATACATAATACTTTTATATATCTATGTTATATTTTTAAATATTCTTTGCGCTTAAGTGGACGTCACATCATATTCATTTTCAAGGGGTTCTGTATAGGTAACTTTTAAGAAATCTTTTGAAAAATAAAAATTTAACAATTAAAAAATATTAAATTACATTTTAAAAGTAATTTAAAAATAACCCCATAACCGTATCATTATTTATTGTTGAGTAATTAAGACATTTGTTGAAAAATATGTTTGCGAAAAACAAAGGAAAATGCAATTTAAACTGGTTTTAAAGGAATACATAAAAAATAAAGTAAGAAAAATATTTTTGAGATAATCTCATCGGTGTTTACCGGTACTTTAGTTATATATATACAATAATAATTGTCGTTTTAAATTTTGTTTGACTTCAATTTTCTCGCACTCGATTATCCACATTTAAATGTCAGTACAACATTTTCACTGTAATATAATAATTAATTGTAACCTAACCTGAAATTTTGGCAATTATATTACTTCTTAATTATATCGCTATAATTACATCAAAACTTAATGTAGTCTGTTGTGATAAAAACATATATAATACATTTTTCCCCTCCAATTCGAATTGTACACATAAATTGCATAATTTTATAAAAGTGTACACTAATCTGCTCCTCGGTGAAGGAGAACTTAAATGCTGAAACTTGTTTTTATCATGTGTTTATATGTTTTATATTATAAATCCCAAGCTTTATCTCGAGGACCTCCATATTTGGAGGACGTAATCCACACACAAAAAGTGAATACTTTGAATCTGTTTCAAGTGTAAGTATATACAATTTCCAACAATCATCTCTTATCCCGACTAACAATGCACATATTATTCTCTATCGAATCCCATTAAGGGGTTTTTAACGTAAGTTTGTAAGTAGTGAGAATAGAAGAAGAAAAGACTAAAATCAATTAAAAAAAAAATGATGGAAACGATGTATATAGATAACAATAATAGAGCCTAGTGAAACCATACCGATAAATACAGGCTTATCAGAGTATAAAACAATTTTGTCATAACGACTTCATTATATTATTAGACTATAGATTAAATCTTGTACAAGAATAGTAACTATATAATATTTACACATATACGTACAATATACACAGGATGATTTTTTTAACCATGAGCTTGGGAAGTATAAATAATATCGTTAATTTTTTTAGAAAGTTATTTGTACACTCAATTAATTTTATATTTTTTTATAATTATAAAATATTTACCATCCTCTCTTATTTGTTAAAACTCTATGAATATTTGACTTTTAAAATGACAGCTTATGGCTTAAATTGTAAACTCTTAAAAATATATTTTTTTATGATAATTTATAAGTTTTCATATTTTAAATCCAATAAATATTTTTAGTAGTAGAGAAGTTCTATAATAAGTAATTTTCAATATAATATATTACAATACTTTTCCACTCCACCGCGTTTTAAATTAAAATTTTTCATACAAATATATTCTTTAAGAATTTAATAATTTAAATCATAGATTATCATTTGAAAAACAAACATTTCTACAGCTTAACAAATAAGAAATGAGGATTAAAATGTAAAAATTATGAAAAAAATACAATATTAAGTGCCGTACAAATAATATTCTGAATTTTAAAGTTAAAGTTATCGAAATAAATATTAAGTTAACTTTGCAGTTGAAAAAGTTCTTATTTTAATTTTTTATTTAATATTTATAACTAAAATATTAAGACTTTTTATTAAAAAAATATTCAATAATAATTTTTTTCAGTATTTACTTTTTTTAATATTATTAAGTATTAAGTAAGTACTTACGTATTTGGTTATCAAGATTATGAACTAATAATCAATTAAATTGTCGATTTAAAAATTTAAACAATAATTAATTTTTAACCCATCTTTGGTTTCGGCTATTTTTGTTTTGTATTTATTAGGTACACTAAAAATTATTATTAATGCATTAACGTCTGATAATATATAACAATATATAGGTAGATATTGTATGATAAGTGATAATAGTGATAACGTTTAACATTTTAAAACTGAACTGTTTTTTTTTACGGCTTTTGATTTTAATTTTTAGCAAAATTAGTAATTATGCACTACATAATATTATATGTTAAGAATATGCTGCACACTCATTATTTCAGAGTTATTAATATACGTTCACGCTCTATAACAACAACTTCTCTCGTAGTAATTAGAGAGTAAAAATGTATACAAAATGAGAATATTTACCTACTATACCGTAGCGTGGAGTTTTAGTTAAAATTTTTTTTTTTTTAAATTCTAATATTTCATAATTTTTAATTACGGATTTTAGGCTTTCAAATAAAAGTATTGAAAAAAAGGCTTTCATGCTCAAGCACAGTAAATCTTCTTATCTATCATATTTAGTATACATTTTGTCTCTGCGATTATACGGAAAAAATTTGTAGTTATAGATCGTGATTGTGATTTTTAACGAATATCGTGATGACACAACAATAAAAAATGGTACCGACTCATGATTATTTTAAAATTACTTTTAAAATATAATTAAATATTTTTTAACTTGTTGGATTTTCACTTTTCTTAGAATTTCAAAAAAATTTCTTAAATAAAACCCCTCAAAAATCGGGCTTGTAGAACCCTCTTAATATAGGATTAATTTACAATTATAACAACAATTTTGAATTCTGTAGAGTAATATTATTACAATTATTATTATTATTATTATTATTATTATTATTATTGATAAACGTTTGACGTTTGAAATTAATTCGAAAACTTCCGAACAGATACGTACATTACCGGACGGTCGGAAAGTTGCTGGGTTATTGTTGCGCGATATTATTGTTGTCGTATATATATATATATATATATATATATTATGTACCTACATACTCATATTATCGTGGATGGACGGATGGTGGGGGAAGTTTTTCGTATCTAACCATTTCTAACCTTGTACATATTTATATATATATATATATGGTGTATTATTATAGACGTTCGGGGGTGGACGAGAGAATATTTAGTACGTAGGCAAAGTTTAGATTGTCTCGGTCAACCCAAAGTAGTCGGCCGGTGGCGTGCACACAACATAATATACACACAATCTACCCGTGGAAGGCTCTATAGGATGTCGTTGTGTCGAGTGCTCGCGAATCCGTTACCGATTCCCCACACACGGTAGCGGGACTGGAAAGGAAAATAGTACGTTACGTAAATAAAATAATATTATGTATTTGTATATATATATATATATATTTAAATATTATGTAAAATACATTGTTTACACATACATATTTATAGTTTATGAATAAATTAATTTAAAAAAATGTTTTCATACTTTAAAAAGTAAATAAATAAATATTTACTATAAAACATAACAATATAAATAACACAAACGATATAATATCCATAGATATTTATTTTGAAACGAGTTTTTGGTATACAAACATGTTTACGAATATATATTTAAATAATTAAATTAATCAATTGCATTAACCGTAATTAATTAATGACATGCATTGAAAAAAAAAATATATATTATATATATATGATAGAGCGAAAATCATACAGCGCAATAGAAATAGCGTAATCATATTACCGCTCGGCGGTAGCGGGATAGCGGGACGGTTTTTGCAAAATCCGCCGAGCTGTATTATCCCGCTGGCCGGTTACCGCCGCAATGTGTGCATATTGGCGATCTAACGTTTACGTAACGATGCAAGGTATTCCCGCTACTGCTACGGTATTCGGGGAGCTTTATCCCGCTGGCCGGTTACCGCCGCAATGTGTGCATATTGGCGATCTAACGTTTACGTAACGATGCAAGGTATTCCCGCTACTGCTACGGTATTCGGGGAGCTTTATCCCGCTGGCCGGTTACCGCCGCAATGTGTGCATATTGGCGATCTAACGTTTACGTAACGATTTTCCCGTTACCGCTACTTAACCGCTACCGTGTGTGGGGATCTTAATATACACAATGCAGAAAAAAACATGCACACGGATGTTATAAAATATTATTATCATACTCGAGTGCGATAGATACGATAATCATAATATACACATACCTCGTCGTAATGGTACCAGAAGATGTAGGCCGGCGGCTCCGGGCTAAACTTCACGACACACGTCAAATTTATGGTGCTCCCCTCGTTCACGTGTATGTCCGGACCTCCGGAAATCGAAGCCGATGGCACTGTAACACACGACGTACATTATTATCAGTAATATTGTGTTTATCGAGTTAAATGCCATAGGTACTTAATATATGTTGTTATTTGTTAGTATATATTATAAAGTGCATATATTTTATAGGGTGAAAGTTTCGTCTATGTTGCATCGGGAGGACCGGAAAAACGAGCGTTATTTCGCCTAGCTTTAAAATTTACAGGGAACGGTGAAATGATTTCCCTAGTTTACGAGGGCAATTAAAAAAAAAAAATCATCAAAAATTCGTGTCCTGCATAAGTCATAATGAGCAAATGTTTGCAGCCCTACTATTTTCTAGCAGTAAGTTAATAATGTGAAAGCTTTTTCAGCTGGTGTTTGAAGTGTACACGGTAGTTTTAGATTTATGACTAATACCAATAAAACCAATAAATCTACTCGGTAATATAGTTTTATTTTAGTGGTTTTTAAAACTATATCACTATTAAAATGATATTCCTAATGAGTTTGCACATTTGCGAGCATGTCATCACTCATGAAATCATATCTGGCGGTAAGTATACGAGTGATTTCTACGAATCGCCTAAATTTTTCAGTGGGTGTTTGAAGATCTCAAATTTCATGTACGTACCCTCAAAGGTAAAGTTGGGCAAGTAACTTGTTTTTTTTTTTTAATGTATTGTTTAGGTTAAAACTTAAAAGTCAATATTTAATTTTGTAACTGAGTAAAAGTTATGTGAATCGAGTTAACTACGTGTTTAAAAAAAAAAAAAATCGTAATTATATTAGTTAAAAGTAAATATTGTTATTTCACTAAATATTTTACCTATTTCAAAAAATTGATTTTGTTAAATAAAACCATGTAGCGAAATATTATCAACACAATCAAAGAATACGAAAAAACAGCATAATTTAAGAAAAATATAAGGTATAAATAGTTAATAAAATAACTCATTAAGTTTATGGCACATTTTTGTAAAATGTAACGGAAATAATGGAATAAAAATATTTGTAAAGGTCTATAGTTAGTGTATTTTGAAAGTAATATTGTAAGTTAAACTTTATTTAAGCCCAGCAATGCAAAAAATAAAAATAAACACGCACAGTACCTAGTTAGATCACTTGGATCTGATTAATGTGTTAACAATTTGGGTCATCATTAGTTCAGGAAACACCTAAAAATATATATTGGAATTTGTAAGCAATGATAAATTTCTTTCATTAAAACAATTTTGCACGAAGATCATAGTATCGTATTATACGTAACTGTCAATTATTAAAAATAAAAAAACTTAAAATTAGTAATTGAAAATTTGAACATTTTTTGACGTAATACAGAACGAAAATTAATCACTAACTGCAAAAGGGGAACAAATATTTTTTTTCTATTTTTTTCATAAGAGGTTAGAGTAAACAACATTCAAATTAATCAAATACTTAAATAAAAGTTTATTACAGAAAGGGAATATATCACTTCTGTGTAGTTAACAGTAACTATTTTGTGTACTATTTTTAGTTGTTTAGATCATGTTTGGCCTATTGGATTGGTTTCCTATTTACTGTAGTATACCATGTATATTTTGGTGTTTTTAGAACGAAATGCTAATTAAATCAAAATTTATTAATTTTGACCGAAAAACTATTGAAAAAATTGATAAATGACCTTTTTAAAGTACCAATTAGAGCCAATTTGTTTTGTTAGGTTAAAAAATCACAGACATTTATTTCACTAAAACAAACAGAGACATGAAAAATGACAACTGAACAATAAATAATATAGATACGTGTAATTATATAAATATAGTAATACCTACATTAGCTTGTATATTTAGCTGTTAGCAACGGGTAAAAATAATAACTATAAGTGGGCATATGTTATAAATTTAAATATCTAAAAATCATTTTTTAAATTTCGATAGAAAAAATAGACGGGTTATGTTAAAAGTTTCTTGTTTACTATATACTATAGTTATTCATTTTATTATTGCCGAGGAAAAAAATACATGTTTTATTTTCAAAATAAAAGTTATTAAATATTTACTCGAGTAAATATTTGTTGAATTTGAATAATTAAAATTTTTCTAAATGTTTGTAGCTATATTAAGTATAAAGTTTTGATAAAAATCCGAACATGAATCAGTGCATAACAATTTGGCGGCGCTCGTATCTATAACTAAGTCGTAAATAATTGATCATTTTTCATGGAAAGATTTATTTTTAGAAAATATTCTAATAAGTGAACAAATGAAAAGAATAAGAAAATGAAATTAATAAATTATATATTTTCTATATACATATAGTATATAACATGATATTATGATATAATAAATGGTTTTTTTCTGAGTAACTATATAAAAATAAATCGTTAAGTTTTATAGTTAAATTGTTGTACAAAGTAACTCGGTAAGCTTATTAAAAAAAAAAAAAAATTATAATTTAACTTTTAAACTCGTTATTATCAGTAGAATATGCATAATAATCAAGTTGCACATGATAAAAAATCCCTGGCTTTTTCTGTCTTTATAGCGTTTTCCATAAAAAATTTAAATTAAACTCTTACTGTATCACACAAAACACTCATATAACTTATGTGTTAATTTTTACACTGTAAGAATGTATACTGTATAGGTACCAAATTTTCTTGATTTTAATTTTTCCGGAATAAAACAGTTGTTTTCTAAAAAACACTTTTATTTAGGAAATTTTGAGCTCTAGAAGTAACATTCTTCTGAAATAATAAAAAAAATAAAACCGATTGAACCCTGTCATTTTATACCAGTATAATTATATATAATGTATTCACTATTCATATATATATATATATTGTGTGTATTGTAGTTTGAATGTTGATAATAATTATATTAATGCAATTGTGAACTTTACCATTCCAGTACATATTCATTATTGTTTATAGGAATATACCTAGGAAAAAAGCTAAGGAACTTAAATTTTAAACGCTTATTGAAAACTTAAGTTACCTTCACTGGGATATTGGCCGTAGGTTTATTACGTAATATATACATAGAACATATTATATTCATAGGTGTTCGCAGACCTTGCTTGGTAGGGGTGGGGGGGGGGTAGAATTATTAGTTTGTTGTCTACCAAGATCTTATTAAATACATAAAGTCAACTAATATCTTTTGACTCTTATATATGTTTCCTAGCAACGTTTATTATTAGACCAAATGTTTTAATATGCTTTATTCGAATTTATAAATAACATTAATTTTTTTCATATAATTGTGTATAATTTTCATTGTTAGTTACATAATAGCTAAATTAATATTAGCGATGAAGGTATTTTTTATTTTAAGTAACATTAGTTTTAATACAAATTTAATATATATAATATATATATATTTATTATCACATTTTATGTATATCATAATAATATTTATACAAGTAGAAAATAATTAGTATAAGATATTTATTTCTCGAATTGGAAAAAATTAATTATAAAAATAAAATAAATATTAATTATACGTTTATTTATTTTATAAAAATAAGTGTTCATTAAAAACTTTACAGCAGATTTTTTTGTGTATGTAAAGAAAATGAATCTAGGACATTTTCTCCCCAGATCATTTCAAAATGTAATAATAATTGTAATACTATCAATTTAACACCACCAGATTCAACATCAATGTCCAGGGGGGTGACCGGATGGGTTGTTCCTCCCCGTAGAGAAAAATGTTTACCACCAATAACTTTTAATACATTATTAAAGTGAAGAAAAATAATGCTACCAATACCTTTTTTTAAGACCCCAAAAATGTTTTATACCTCCCTTCCATCCCAGAACATTAGGTCTAAAATAAACATTATTCGACATATCAATTGCTCCTGATCGGTGGCCGCCTAACAAAATGATAATGTAATCGGATTTAAGTGATGTCTTTTGCAACATAGTAAAGTACAAATCAAGGTTCGATATATATACCTATGTGTTTTATTAATTATTTAATAATAATAAAAAATAATGTAAGTATATACGATTATTTTCGTATTAAAATATATATAGTACCTACATACGTATAAAAAATAAAATACATAATGTTGCAAAAGTAAAAAAGTATGTATAATTATTAATTTATTAATATAATTAATATAATACATTGTAAATAATATTTAATTTTATTTAATTGAAGTATATACATGAAATTATACATGGAGAGAAAATATCCCATTACCATAGAAAATAGAAACACTGTTATTTAATTTTGAGTCAAAGAAAACAAAACATAATTTACCGATCAGGGAGTAAAAGCGAGGTCATTGTTTTTGGATTTCGGTTACCGGTCCGAAAACGGTTTCGAGATTTTCCGGGTTTCGGGTATCGAGTCTGAAAACGATTTCGATTTTTTCCAGCTTTCGGTTTTTGGGTCTAAAACCGTTTTCCGAATTTTGCCGATTGCTCGGTTTTTAAAACCGGTTTTCGGGTTTTTGACCCTCTTCTGCCGATGCTAACCATAATAAAGTTGTATGTGTTCACAATTCAGACATGTTTAATTTTGAGCATTCAAATCGCAATGTTTTCAAATTTTGGACGCTTACGATCGAATAGCGTAGTGTGTAACTAGGCGTAGACTGGTATATAGAAGTGTCGGATGTTATATATTATTTTAAGGCAAATTTATATATATATTTTGTACTAAATTTACTAAGTAGGGAAAATAATATTCAGGGGTAAGGGATGGTGTAGCATTCTAATTCCCCAGCCCGTCCGCGCCTGTGTGTTTAACTAGTTTAAATTGTAAAGTTATTAGTGATTATAATAATAATAATATGATGATGATGATGATGATATTAATATCTCTACTAATAAATTAAAATCGTAGGTAAGTGCTCGTCCGTTTTATTACATATATGAAACGGTAATAGCTGTTCCGGAAACTGGGATGTCACACACACTAACACGCCTTGCCCGTACGCATTTATTAAAATATCCATACAAAACTCCTAAGAAATAGACCGCTTCCAACCTCCTTAAGGATAACAGTCTATAGGTACTATTTTTATACTATATTTAGAAAAAAATTTCAGCCCGCAGGATGGCCAGCTATCCATCCAGCCCCTACCGTGCGCACCCTTATGATTATATTATAATGCATTCGAAACGAGGCGTTGTAGATATACTTAAATATTATTTAGTTAGTTATTATGTGAGCGATTTTGATTGCTTTTTACAATATACATAATATATGAATATATACACGATTTATATATAGTACAAGCAACCGAATGGATAATTGAAAAACGAACGTGACTGAAATGCATTAAATTCGCTCCAAGGCATTTCGTTATTAAACGTAAGTTTTGTTCATAAATTTGTATATACAAACATAAGGTTAGGTAAACGTTTTAAACCATTATGTACCGATAGGCAATATGTATTCGTGTGTAAACGTTATGTTCGTTATTTATATTATTAACAAAATACATAAACGCCTTTTCATAACTTGAATGCGAATATCATATATAATATACAAAGGCGTATATAGACTCACTATTAACATATAGCATATACTGTACGGAAACTTTTGCAGAGATTTATCGGATAGATTGATTTCAAATTAGTCGATTTTTTTCGACATCAATTACGTGTGACAGAGTAGTAAATGTTTTTCAAATTCATAAAAATGTTTAATTTGATGAGAAAATCAGATTTTCTCAGTTAAAATAACAAAAAACCATAGGTATATTAATATACACAAAAGGTGGTATATTAATATCATATTGTGAAATAGTCGAAAATAATCAAATTACTAGAATTTCTAGAAGCGAAATCAAATAGAATCAACGAATAATCAAATAATAAAAAAAATTCGAATATAATAAATGCCGTAAAGTTCATATTAGTATTTATTACCTACAATATTTTTGGTTGAGTTATAGCATTAATGGTGTTCTTTTATCGCTCTGTCTATGACATAAAATAATGTTTTACACGACTTTATTAAACTTAAAATAGAACGTATGTTTTTATTTTATGATACGTTCCAAAGTCATCGTGTACCTATCGCTGCCATATTACTTTCACGATAAAAAGAAAGTATATATATATATATGTATATAAATTATTATACAGTAATCGGGATAAGTATTTCGTAAACATATGTGTGGGCGAGTTAACGATTTTGTTGAGATTTACACATCGTGCAAACAACAGTTCGAGAAATATTTCTTAAGATGATTTCGATGATTATAAGTCAAAAAACTTAAAATTCCCAGGAAAGTTTTGTGTGTTTCTCTACACAAGATGAAGTTTTGCCATTTTGCAATACGATTGTTATACACGAGCAAGTGCCCGCAGAATTCGATGACCGGATAGAATAATGTGTATATAATTAGGTGCTAAAAGATTAATGTTCGATGGTGTTAAATGTTTAGAATCTTCTTTGTTGTAAAAACAATGGTGGAAACGTGATGTGAGACATAGGACAAAATGTGGCTGGATGAAATAGAGATAAATATTTTCAGGGGTTTATTTGTAATAATAGAATATCGAATTGGTTGAAAAGTAGATTGTATAACATAGTTGTGATTCTAATGGTATTTAAGTATATGTTTTTTTTTTTTTTTGGTCAGAAGATTAAAATGTATATCATGTAATATAATGCCAAGATGGATTTATAGATTGATTAATAATATTTGGATTAAGAATGAATTTTTGAAAAGTAGTGCATATAAATAGCACGATCAAACACGAAAGTCTTTTAAGGTAGTGGAGATGCTTGAAAAATGTTAAGTAGTAGTATACGTATATAGAATAAACAATATAGATGAGGAGGTAGATATGTGCAGTGATCAGGATGGACAAGATAATGAATTCATTTATAAGAGATAAATAATGGTACCAATAATAATTTATAGAAAAAACGAGGGAAAATAGATTGAGATATTATATGGGTTAGTATTTATTGTGATAAAATTTTCGAATAATTTCCTACTAAAAAAAAAAAAAAAAATTATTGACCTCATCAATTTACCAATGAAATTTATCATTTAGGATTTTATATTTGATGGACAGAGTGGAGAGAAGCGTCAGGTATTCTGTGTGATAAAAGAATACCTATTAGGTTAAAAGGTAAATTTTATAAAGCAGTGGTGAGACCTGCAATGATGTATGGAACGGAATGTTGGGCAGTAGGTAGAAAGATAGAACAGAGAATGAGTGT
>JAIPRL010002150.1:0-65318 GCA_025469235.1 Pemphigus obesinymphae | reverse complement strand
GATGTCACCAGTATGATATTAAGCGCTAGTTGAACGTTTCCACAACTGATTAAGGGAGTCAGTTTGAGGGCAGAATGATAGCTGATTATTATATGCCGTTGGGCATCCATACTATCTTAATTCGTGGGTATGATCATATACCCCCTTTATGTGTTAATCAATAAAATATGAAACAATAATAATTCATCTAAAATTGTGTTCTACTTAATTAATAATTTTATACATTTATTTATGTACGGTATTCTGGATAAACAAATATTAATCGATAATACATTTAAATAGTATAATAAAATAACATACAAGATTCATTCACGGAGGCGCACATCCGCTAGTGTCGCGCGGCCAGCTTTCGACATTGGATCGACGGCTCCGCGACGGTGCGTCAACAATATTACATCCAAAATATAATATTGTAGTAAAAGCCGATAAAAAAGGACATGATTGACGATTGCCGTCTGACGATTGTTCCGTGTTTGTACATTTTGTAACTTACAAATATAATAACACACTGCGTACAGTCACGGAATACTTAGTTTAAAAATACTTATTTTTCTGGGCGGAATTTACATGTACCATTTTTTACTTGTATATTTTTCCAGCAGTGATTTACATGAACTATTTTTGACCCGTAAATTTTCGCGACGGAATTGGCTATAGACCTTTTTTTGCCTAGTGGTTTTGGACGGAATTTACAATCACCCGTCCAACGCAGTATTCGATAAATGATAATATTTTTAAAATACTTGATGATGATTAGAAAAAATTATTTTTTAAAAAATCGTGTATAAATATTTTATGATGGTTGTCAGAAATATTTTAAAAGTAAAATCTATAAATTTATAATTTTTACCTAGAAAATATACATGTATACCATTTATGGTATTCGCCAATTTTTAAATTTACCACACATTGTTTTGAGATTGAATGATTATAATTTTAATTTAATTAAACTGTATGTTATGTCATTAATTTTATATAGAGTATTTGAATTTATAACAACTCAATCAAAATGCCATTATCTTTCAACATTTTTAAAAGTTAAATTTCATTCCTAAAAAAATATTTTAAATGCATACCAGCTAATTGGAGTTTAACTGAAGTTAATACTTATATTGCAAAACATGTAAAGTAAAAATGGTTGAGTTTTCAGAAATTAGAATAAAGAACAATTTACTTATATATAGTTCATATTAATATATAATTATAAGAAACTATATAATTATGCTGCGATATAAATTATTTTCGTGTTAACAATTATACATTCTTAAAAAATAAATTTACATTATATTACAATTTTTAATGTGGATAAATATCCAAAAAATAGCAATAGATATAGAAATGTATATTATTAATATAGAGTAAAAATATTAATGATATAAATTAAGCAATAACATCATATTGAAAATCTGCTTTCAATTTTATAAGTTTTAAAATGTTTACTTTTTTTTTACACAATCCATCGTACGTAAAAGTAAATATTTTGTACATATAATTCAATAATATCATTATGTCGTATCGTATACTTAAATATTGTAAACATAGGTACCAGCTCATAGGCACACGAGTCTCACATTTTTTTATTTTTAGAGTTGTTACAAAATCTTGATATCTATCCTTATTATTTATAATAATACTATTATTAATAATATTTTTTAGTATTTTATTCATTAATAACATACCTGGAATATGTTTATTTTCTATATTTATTTTCTTAGTACAATTATTCTCAGATATTTTTTCAGCGGTTATTCGAATTCAGATAACATACACATCATAATATGGTATTTTATCTCGTATTTTATCGTTTTATATACCTCATAAATGTTCTGTAAAAACGTACTTTAGGATATCAAAAATTTGATACCGGTTGTATTTTAAAAATAACTTTGTTCTTCTTTTGAATATTAGTAGCGTAAATCTTAAAGTAATTATTATTTTACGTAATAAATGCGTGTTATATACTCTACTGTATCTAATGAACATCTATATAGTCTGTTTTATACCCAACTTGATAATGTAATATTATAGTGTTTTATTTATTTATTTTTTTTTTAGGGTATTTGGCTTCTTCTTTTGGTAGTATAATATGGTTATAATTAACAATTATTATAGATAAAAATTGGTGCGTGGTACAATAAGTTTAATTAGAAATGCGGAGAAAGATCTCCATTAAATTCGTAATTGACGTAATTGGTTAATATTCGTTTGTATACCTACATCCTAACCGTAACAGTCTATTTAACGAAGTTGTAGATTCGACGAGGGTTTATTCTGCACATAGTATTTAATTTACCGTCAAGTTTAAAATAACTCCGCAAGAAATAGAGAAAGAAAAAAACAGATTTTCACGATGTCAACTCCGAAAGACAACATATTGTCTGTTATATTGTAACCGGCATTTTGGTTGTGGTAGATGTTGTGTTAAGACGTTTATAATATATGTTTCAATAAAATTTATCTTGTTAAATATTATGTTAGTTTTTATAATAGTAGGTATATAATTATTTTTAATTTTAGTATCGCTCAAAGCGATTATATTAAATAACTGCGGTGAGTTAAGATTTTTTTTTGCGAAAATATTAAACTAAATCAAATGAATCCCATTAACATATTATTACGTATGTATTAGAATAATATCCACAAATATAATATTCATTAGATACATTTTTAAACTATTATAATTATTAATAATAATATTATGCAACAGAAAATAGGCGTCCTCAAAAAATTGTCTATATCGAGGAAAGTATGGTACTTATTGGACACGTATATTATTGCCTGGAGGGAGGTACAGAGTGTAAAAATTGTATGTAAACTTCAAATTTTACTATAGATATTATTTTTTTGAAGGAAAAATATAAAATATAATACATATTCAGTTAAAGTAAAAAATTAGGATAATTCGATTAAAAATATATTTTACTATAATTAAGTACTTATATATTTACTTTTTTAAATAAAATAATAATTTTTATTTATTTATACATTATAAAGGCAACGTAGTTGAAGATTCTTCTTTTTTTTTTTTTTAGAATAACAAACCTAAATCAAAAATGAAAAATAAAATCGTGACACTAATACCTACATTACATTTTGCATATAAATATGCATAGTTAGTTAGGTATTACTTAAATAGAAATAAATTATTTTAAAATAGCAATAAATTTAAAATGAAAAGTATTATATTTCTTTCGCTAAACTGACGAAAAATGTTTTAGTATCATATATTTTCCAGTATATTTAAGCACAATGATGTTTATGTTCGATAAACGACTGGACTAATTTTCACTCCGACGGCAGAAAATTTCAGAAGTAAATAAATACATACAATTTCGTGTAAAGCACGAAAAAAACTTTTATTAAAACATTCGAAAAAGAAATAAAACAATACAACAAAATAAATACAAAAAAATAAAAAAATCGGAACGTTTATCCCATGAACTGAAACCGAAATGATAAGAACCAGTTCTATAACTAGAACCGTTAAAAATGTTGGGTATTGGAACCGAACCGATACCATTTTTTTTTTAAATAAAGAACCAGAACCTATGAATAATAAAGGTTCTTCCTTATCGGTTCCAAAATATAATTTTCATATAGAAAATGATCTATTTAATAGCTACTCATCTTGTCTTGCGATTTTATTGTAATTTATAATTAAATCTATTATTATAATAATTATAATGTATACCAATCGGTATTTTCGTAGTAGATATTCGTATTTATGTTTTATGTAACTTACGACTATCATTATTATAGTGTTGAAATTTGAGACAAACGTATACCTACCTACCGTTTGGCAGAGATCAATGTATTCATCTAGTATCTATGTATTGGTAAATACTACAAAACCCGGGGTAAAACTAGGAATTATGACGATAGAAAATTTAAGTGAAATACAATTTAAAAAAAGTTCAAAAAAGTCTTCAAATTTTTCCGTTGAAATCTTGCCAAAAATGAAAATAAATTCATTGGCTATTATATTATATTATATTATTATTATTACTATTATATTATATTTATGTGTATTATAGACCTTCAAATATTTTCAAAATATGATATTCAATATTTTATTAGAAACTGATAAAAACCGAAACGGAAACCGTAATTTTTAGGGAATCGGAACCACATATTTTTTTTTTAAATAACTGGTACCGAATCAGAACCGTTAAGTTTTTTCACTAAAAATTGAAATCGAAACCAGTACCGATAAAATCAAAATGTTCCAGTTCTTGGGTTATCCGTTGTCGTACGAGACCACTGGAACGTTGCGGAATATGATGAAAATGAATGGAATATGATGTTCGTTCGGTGGTCGTAGGCGGAGAAAACGAGAAACCGGACGTGTCATCAAGTGGCTTCGCGTCTTACGTAGGGGATTAGATAATGTAGAGCCAGGAACATATATATATATTATATATAAATAAGTAATAATCGTAATATAATAAATAAATAATTTACACAATTCAAAATTGATAACTCTATTAGTAATGCAGCTATCCGTATCACCACATTACTCCTTCCTTAAGCAGAAAAAGCGTACCAGCTTTATGTCGATCTGCTCGATGTGGGCGGCATATCTGTGTTCCGTCATCTGGTCATCTTAGAGCACGAAAGCAGACTTGAGTCAGTCGATTTAAATTCATGTCAAGGTCCGGTTGCATTGTGATTGAAGAGACGGCTTGACTACGTCGATTCGGACAAAAACGTGACTGACCTGACTGAGATCTGTGCATACAAACGTTGGACGACGGGTGTTGTGGTTCGTCCGCAGTTGACTCATGATGTTGTGAAGAACGGCTATGAACTGGGGTGATCGTGATTCCAGTGGAGTAGGGTGAAAATACTTGCTAAGGAGTCGTACTGATGAACCATAGACCAACTCGCCTGGAGTCGGTCCGATGTCGAGTTTCGGAGCTCGAGGAGCAAGACGGGCAGTGACGTGGATGTGTCTAAAACGGCATTCGGGTGGATCGTGGATTGAAATGGATGATTGTGATAGACGTTTATTTCTGTACATTTATACGTAAACACGGCATGAAGCATCGGATCTATCGGGTAATCTCCTGGTCCATGTCATGCCAGCAGCATCACGAATTAATAAGATATTAGAGTAGCGCGAATTCCGCTGTGGGCTTGACCATGTAGTACCTCGAAAATTTTGCGTCGATGTATTAAATTACGTACAGATACTTACGTGCGATCCTTGTCCGTCGAGTAATCGGCGTAAAATATACCGTCGGATGAGATGCAAATTTGTAGATGTAGTGAATTTTTCGTGTTGTCTGTGATCATTTTCCGGAGTTCCGGGTCATCTACTCGATCGGTCAACCACTTATATGTGGTAGATAAGCCCTACGTTTCGGCAATCTCGAGACATAAGAGCACTTCATGGACGACGTTGTTTATTCCTTGAATAAGTTCAATGCAATGTAGAGGGATACTGTACTGTACTCAATATACTGAGGGAGAAAGGAAATTTGTCGGGCATGCCTGTCGATGATTTTTCGGTTTTGCACAATAACATGTAAGTGAGCAGTTTGTGGTCAGTTCGTAAAGTTGTCTGGTGTCCCTCAATCAGGTGCATGAAGTGGCACGTTTCCAAAAACACAGCCAGAAATTCTCTGTCGTACGTACTGTATATTTGTTTGGCGGGGAATAATTTTTTTGGTGCCTACGACGGCATTCGACGTGTCAGTATCAAGTCTTAATACAGCGTCCGAAATCAAGTGAATGAATTGCGCGGCATCCACGAGAGGTTGACGGCAGACGTCAAAACATGTTCGGGTTGAATATGACCATCAAAGCGGATCATCCTGCTCTTTAATTTCGGAGATCTGATCGAAAAGTGACGCTTGTTTTTCGACGGCGTTCAAAATGAACCGTTGATAAAAGTTCAATAAAAACAAAAATACAAACATCATAAATCTCACGAAAACTTAAAATACATAATTTACATTCATATGTTATTTATGATTAAAGTGAAATTCGTAAATAAAATATTAATTTAGTAATTTATTAAGTTATAATATTTCTTTCGTCACAATATTATTAATGTTTTTCATTATTCTAAGCGGAGCAAGAGATCCCGTGATTTTACAAGGATACATTTTTCTTTGTGAATAGGAATCTGGTTTAAACAAACTTATCTTTAGATAATTATATCGGGAAGGTACTTTTAGGAGGTTCGAATTTATATCTACTAAATAATGTAAAAAAATTAACAGTTTTATATGTTCTTATTTCTCAAAGATTAACTTGCTCATGTTTGACCCTTAATATATTAGTATATTAAAAATAGTTCTTCATACCTACGACAAACATAGATACTAAATTATGGGACGGGTTTGGTAATAATGGCCGGCTTTCACCGGAGACGAGATACTACCGACGAGAAAAATTTCGTTGGCTAATCTATAGTTATTACCTAGGAATCAAACCGGCAATCTCGTGCGTCGAAAAACGTATCTCAACTACTCGGCCACGGGATAATCCAACCTACTAAATAATGAAAAAAAAAATTTTTTAAATAGTTACTTTCTCAGACTTAAAATAAATATACTGGAAACTTTAAATTTGCATAGAGTATATATTTTACTATTTGTTATATTAATAATGTCAATCAATTACATATATATATATATATTTTTGTCATTAAAAGTTAAGTACCACTTAAAATGGTTTTATTGACACCAATAATTTATATTAACAAATGTATTACATCTACTTGCAGTACCCTAACTAATGAGCAAAGTACTAATAAGATTTCATGAATAACTGTATAAAAATATAAAATTTTATTGTATCTACCATAGTTAATATATTCATTAATTAATAATGTAATAACTTAAATATCACAATAAATAATATAAATTAATAGGTGTACTTATTAGTTAAGAAAAAAATTGGAATTATTAAAATAAAATGTAAATATAATTTACCATTACTTAATGTATGATAGTAGGCTTTACAAATTAATTTTGTTTATAATTATAAATGTTGTTTTTCCGTACGCTAAATGGAGTGTTTTTACATATAACTGAATTAATATTATAGCCTACTTTTTTTTGGTGGAAAAACTAAAAATAATATTGGTAATATTTATATCGATGTTGTATCAACGACCGCGACGTTATAAGCATAATAATATACGCTGTATACTGTACACATTGCTGTAGCTGAATTGCCTATACAACACGCCATGTTACCGCAAATAATATTATGATTAGGACTGGGCTATTATGAAATTTCATAATCTAAAATCGATTATGAGTTGCATTTCGATTGTCATCGAATAATCAAACAATCGTTGTAATCAATGATTTTTAATTAATTGAATCTTAATTTTGTACACAAAATTTACAAACAAGAAATATATATTTCACTGTATTTTAAGTAAAATAAGTAGGGAAATCTACTATGTTGTACGAGTGTACGAGTATACGACTTATAATTTATAGTACCCCATCTTCCACGATTCTGTAAAATGTTGTTAACTCATGAGCCAATAAAATATTTGGCTTTAATAATAAAATAAAAAAATATATATTCAAATACAACCAAGCTAATTGCTTATAAGCAGTGCTCATAAGTTGATTAATTTGCATATCAAATGTGCTAAATATTAAATGATGTACACTGATGCTCAGTGAGAAAAAAATCCGATTAAAAAGTGCAGGAATTGAAATTTTATTTTACACAGAAATGCATATTTTAAGTTATTTTGATATAAATGCATATATGAGCATTTTTGGTTTTATAGTGCATATTTCATACTTTATTATGAAAAAATATTCTTAAAATTAAAATATATTATACTTATTAATTAAGCTCTTTTATAAAAATTAAAATAAATAAGTTACGTCATGGTTAATTAATTTGTTATATCCCAAGAATCGACAACTCAATTGCAGACAACAATACAATTATGTAAGCCGGTATAAGGGTTAAGTTTCAGATATTTGAAAAAAGTTATGTTTTTTTTTTTACTGCGCATGTTTTAAGTGCATAATTTTAGATTTTTAGTGTATATAAGTGCATATTTTGCTAGATTTTAGTGAATTTATTTACAAGTCTTGCTTATAAGTATATACATATTTAATACTTCTACGGTTACTGTTACTACACAAACAATGTTAAAAACTTTATACATGGCTGGACCACTTGAGCGTTTTTAAGTGAAATAAAAGTTTAGCTATAAGTTTTTCATTATGCTATTGAAAACTACTTAGAACATAAAAAAAAAACAATTATACAATAATTTCTAGACAACTATTATACTACAGTTCTAAATAATTTAAAATGATTATATAAAATTAATTTATTATATAATCGCCCAGCTCTAGTAAGTACACTACATTACTATACATTATTAACGATTCCATTTATTATTTATATATTTTACTACTATAAGTATTAATATACAAATGATAAATCTTATAGTAAAAATTTGTTTTTTAAAATTCTCAATATATTTTAAAATTTTTAGCTTTAAAATATCAAAATATTTAATCTCAATAATTTATAATGAATTAAGACTGAATATTAAAAATAATAACAATGTTTTATGCTCTTGAAAATGAAATATTTATTACTAAAACCAAACTATACTGAATTATATAATTAAGTTTCACATTTTTAATCTGTATAATATCATTTAATGAAATCTAAACGAAAAGATAAATGGTAGGCGGAAACGTTATTTTGTAGAAATATCGTTCTTAAACTGTAATTATAGTTGTCTGTTAATCTCAATTAACAAAAAATAGAACCGAGGTAGCTCATAAATTTTACGGAAACTATAGATATTTATATGGTGACAGTATATATACAAGTAGTTAAGCTGATTTAAATCTCTGAAAACCAGACATTTCATTAAACTTGAAAAAATAACAATATAGTTGTTTCGTTTTTGAATTAATTAAATGGTTAGAAAGACATTTACAAATTACATATATACATTGACATTGTATAGTTGTACATAGTCTGCGATACATGAAAAAAATTTACAAATAAATTGTGTTCTAAGTTTTTTACAACTTTATAAAAACATAACAAAAATAAAAATGTCAGTTTTAATGTGAATAATTAATTCCAACATAATAGCGGTTTACTTAAAAAACATTATATTTTTATTAATATTCAATTTAAATTAAACTCATTCATATTGTACAATAAATGTAAAAGCATTCATTTTTATAATATTATTTTTAATAATTTTTTATAATATTATTTCATATATTTAATAAACATTAAATAGTTTCAATAATTTTTTAATGAAAATACATATTATACTATTATTATTATTATTCTCTAATTGGAAAAACGTTTGAAAAATAATATTATTAACTTCTTCATTAATTTATTTATTTTATTTTTACGTAAGCAATCATTAATTTCAATACATTTTTGGGAAGGTGAGATTTTTTATCTTATTCTTATTTTTAATTTGTTGATGTATAATATCCATATTAAAACATTACACGGAGCTAGAGTAAACAGGTAACAATGTTATATTCCCATAATTTTGATTGTGTAATGTATTCTAACTATAAGCAAGTAAAATATTTTAGAGTATTACATATTCTATAAATATACATAAAATCAACTTTATATGAATTTCTCTTCGGACAGAAAGTCCTCCGTGATGCATTATAAATGAACACTCTTGTGAATATATATACAACTTCCGTAATATACATAAGTATATATTTCATTTTAAAAATTTACTATAGACAAATAATGTATATATTATTATCCTAAATAACTATAATGCAAATGTCTTAATATTTGCTTATATTATATAAATATATGGTAATAATATTGAAACAAATTCATGAATTTGTTTTGATGTATATATACACTTTAAATTTTAAAGCTGTATAATTTATCATATCACATATTTTGAAATGCTGACAAATATCTTGTATTTCGACAGTGACAAACGAAAATGTATTTCTTTTCGGAAGAACCGTTACCTATATATATATATATATATGGGTATTAAGATGAATAATAATATATTTGTTACAAAATATTATATTTAAAACGGAATTATTAAAGGGATAAATCCCTACCTAAATTAGAACGATTAATTTGAACAAGAATTTGTAATATTATAGAATTTTATAGACATAGTTATTGTGACTACTACGCTCAGCTGATTACGATGTTGGAAAAGGTATATTATGGAATACGGGTTCATGAATTCAGAACGGGACTACTTCAAGAAAAACAAATATCAAAATATGATAAGTTTAATTACTCACCGTCGTTTTGAGATCCAAGTAAAGTTATTGTGTTTACAGCAAAATTCGTTTCTAATACAAGTTTGATCATTTGGATTTTGTTATGTAGATGTGTGATAAAAACAATTTTGAACTTCACACAAACAATTTACGTGATATAATACATAATTTTTTATTACAGAAAAATATTTTGATTTAGATCAAACAAGCAACAAAATGTTTTCGGAAATATAAAATGCACATTTGTACATAAATTCACATTACAATATTACATCAATGTTCGACATTGCAAAATTACAATTCGATGGTTTTTTACAAGTCAATGGTCTGCGTTTGCTTTCTTAATCAACATCTTCGTTGATTTAATTTACTGTATTTTATTTGTCAAACGTAACCCCGAATTGACTGAGTGGAAAATATAATATTATATAATTGATTAAAACTACTAAGTTAAATTTCAAATGACACGAATCGTACCATTGTCAAAACGATAAATTTGTACTTAATGAACGATGAAAATAATTTTTATTTTTAGAATACACCACTTATAGTCTATGTTTAATTCAGATTTAAATTTTTAGAATTAAAAAATGTAATGAGACTCATTTATATTATATAGAAAATAGAATGGTGATTAATTTTTATTTAACTATTTATACTGACATAACTTTACGAGTTATTTTAATTTTGTTTTACTCATTTCATATATTTACAATTATCAATTATCATTTTCATAATAAATGAATAATCAATTTTCATTCAGTTGCATTTTCATCGTGTCGCCTGTTTAATTAAAACTTTAAAACTCAATATCTAAACGATCGTATAGTTAAAAATAACTACATAATGAATACATTCTATCGTAATAAATTATTATCATTGTCATTTACAAAAAATTGTTATTTTTTAAATATTCAATTTATTTACCTAACCTGATTGAATTTTTAATATTAAATTCCCAATATATTCTTTTAAAGGATCGTAAAAAAAAATTTAAAAATTAAAAATTTATATTTTATTAGAATTATTATTATACGTAAATGAATTATTCTCATAAATACTTAAAACGATTTTTGTAAATATTATTCAATATTTATTTGTGAAATTGGAAAATAAAATTATTCAAAATATAATGAAACTTCATAATGTTGAGTGGCGATAAATAATCTCACAATAGTGCACAATAGAAAATAAAATCTACATTAATTGTTTATTTATATTTTCTTAAACAAAATATATACTCGTTGATGAAATTTTTGATCACAATATATTGTTATTAAAAATTATATAATTTCAAAATATTAAAAAATATTTAATATTCGTTACCTATTATTTTATAACTATAAAAATAACAACTACGATCGTAGGAGGTATCTATCTTAAATATTATCATAGACATATTTTAAAGAGATAGACCCTATTTTCAAATAAGCAACAGAGTTCAACATTCTCGGAATAAATAATACTCTAAGCGACAGAGATAAATTGAACATAAATTGAAAAGGATGCGCTAATGCATATTGACATTCTTTAAGTGAAAGTATATAGTAATATCAAGAAAACCAGGTGAAAGATTATTTTTTCAAGTGATGGGAAAATTTACACGGCTAAAAAGGAATTGAAAAACCATTAATTCAATCAAATGAAAATAAGGATAATCCATATACTCGTATTTTATAAAGTGTGTATCTTTTAACACTGAACACTCGATATTTGGAAAAATATATACTTTTTAGAAAATGATCCTTTTGACAGGTACCAATTTTGGCAAATACTTAAATATTTTTAAGTGGTTTAATGAGAAATCTAGCTTTCAATCGTATATTAAAATTATTTCGGTAATGACTTGAACGATTTCATTTTAATTACTGAACATAAAGAAAATTTTAAAAAACATTAATGTTTATTAAATGCAACATGCAAATCACATCCTATATATAAATATTCAGTACTATAAAATTAGTCCATATTATCAATAAATTATTATTCTATATTAGGTCACTCAATTAACATTGTAGTATAATACAGTTAAATACATTATAAAAAAATGTTAATACATTCTAAAATTAAAAAGGTCTCGATTGGAATAATTATCCAAAAAAATTACCGTAGTGTAATACAATAATCATAATTTATACAAAATTGTGTTCGTAAACGATATTACTTATTAAAAAAGCTAATAAAATGTACTAATATTAATGTTAATATGTTATTACACTTCTTTGAATCAATTTTTTTTTTTGTAATACCTTATATTAAATTTGTAAATCTACATGAATATTTAATTTCAACACATCAAAATTACTTAATATACATGAAGTGAGTTAAATAAAAAAAATTTTCTCAATTGTATAAAATGTATTTAGAAATTAAATTAGTATTTTTTGTTTGGATAATTTTACATAGTTATATTTTTTCCCAAAACGAACTAAACTACACAGTATCAATTTTTTTTAATAGCACATATTATATTGGTTTCGATTTTACAGACAGGTAAAGTCGAATTTTTCAATCACCTTACATTCATTCAACCAGATTTAAAATGGATTTAAAATGTTACTGGGTATTGTATATCCTATTTGGAAATTTGTACTCTGCAAAACTCACAGATTACAGTTCGCGCGAGAGAAGCTAATATTTGTTTTGACTTTCGTCTCTCTTTCTTACACACACAACCCTCTCCCATCTATATCTACATTTTGCTATTATTCTCTCCTTCCCATCGCTGTTTCAATTTTTTTCTTCTTCAATAAACGTAAAACTAAACAAAAAAGTTAGGCTATTTTAATTCATTCAAATCGATGTATTTTATAAATATATATATATATATATATATATTCTAAAATTATAATTAATAAAATAACTATATAAAAATTCTAAAAAATATTATAAAATATACATTGAATTATTTTTCAGCATATTGAAGAACTTTATAATCATCGCATCATACATACAAATATACATAATATTGTACTACAATTATTAATAAACAAAGAATACATATCGTGATGTTGATATATTGATATATAGCAATACATTTTTGAATAATATATTTTGTTATATATTTCAAAATAATGTTATAAAATTATTCAAAAAACATATAAAATTAAATTAAACATGAAAATGATATATATCTATCTCATAAAAACAGATACATTTTTTTCGGAGGAAATAAATTATAACATATATTTAATTACTTGCTGTATATTTTTTGGTTATTTAGATATGAGTTATGGTCCAATATAACAAAACAGAAGCAATTTTTTCATTTCTGGTGTTACTCTAAGTCGAACTACGTTTTTAGACATTATTATAATTATGACTAGTGTACTGAATAATAACATGTGATGTCACTATAGTTATTTATACGACAAAAAAAAAATGACCAAAACATTAATACATATAAAGTAAAAGAAAATAGATATTTTTATTGATCGAAATATTATTTAATGTCCAATTAAATTGGTAAATATTGAGTTTCATCATTAATATATCATAAGGTGTTTAACAATAGCTGGTATCATAGGTGCTTGAAATATGTTATTATACAAAGATAAGCCTAACCGTCGACCTTTGCGCATATAATATATTGCCGATTATACCTTAACCTTTCACATACTTATGTGCCCTTTGACTGAAAATATTCGTTTTGTTATTTTAATGTATACAAATTGCGCATGTACTGCATAATCCGATCGAATTGTATGCAAAATCTGAGAAAAATAAAAACCGAATAATAACAGTTTTCACTTGATAATCTATATTTGCTAGTAGTAACGGAACACTTTGGAATTCATGTTGTCCTGAATGGGTTGAGTTATAAGTTTGGATTTTGAGGTTAGGTCAACAAACACGAATCGCACCATATAATATATGCCTATATTTTATCTATATTACGTAGAATTAAGTCATGCAATATTGAAGCAGGAAACTATGTAATCCCAGATTAAATTAAACCACACGATACATAATATGGGATAGAATAAAGGATCTCCAAATAACAAACACTTATACACTTATATTGGAATAATATCCCTATGAGTGAACCCATATCGTAGTAACTATGAATTTTACAATAATATCGCAATCCGGATCCCTTATTAATATTGCAAACCATGGCCACATAATATGGATTATCCACAAATTTGTAGGTTATCTACATAGCCTATCAAAAACTAAAATTAAAAAATGTTTTGAAACTGTAGTTGTGAATTCTTTGCGCCTTGAGACTACAAAAAGTATACCTTATGTTTTATAATCTGCAAACTTACATAATTTGTGTAACAACTTAAGCACCTACTTTTAAAAATTATTATAATATTATTGCGTTACATCGCCATACTGATTTAAAAATTAAAATAATTATTTTATTTTATTGTTAGTCTACTGCAATATGGTGAACGGTGCTATTATAAAAAGTGGTGCACTTAAAAACAATTGAAATAATCTCCAAATAATGAACTCTAATAAATTGGAATACGAGAAAGACACCATACCATAGAAACCATATTATTGTATATAAAATGTATGATGTTGGAAAAATAATGTAATATAACAGCATAGTGTGAATTATAAATAAAACAGTTTTAACTGTGTTTTTATACAATTTAAGTTAACCTTTATGACCCTTTTAACGTTTTTCGAGAATAATTTCCTAAAGCATGATATTTATATAGCAATAAAATGTATAAATCGTTTTTACTTCTTACATTGCCACTTTTACGAATCCCAACCACTCTCAAGACCATTTTTTCCGTGTTTTTAGGGGAATAATTGTATGCAGATAGTTATATATTATATACATACATTAAATACTGATAAGCAACATACATCATTTTAGTTATTTTAAGTAAAATATAAAATATGTTGTTACAGTTTATATCCTCGAAATATAAAATATATATTTAAGAAATACAGAAAAATAAAAAATGCTCTTTCATTTTTAAATTATCGTTAAATAAAATGTTTTTTTTTTTATATATATATTTATTAGATTGATTATTTTAACATAAAACGCTAATTTTTTGGAAACCATTTTGGAAAATAAATATTTTTAGAAATTTTTAATCCTACTTGTGAATATTTTGATATTTTTCCCCTTCCAGTGTTCCCCGATTAACAATAAACTTTTGATTTTTAAATATCAACTCTTATTTTTAATTATTAATTAATTGTTATTACCTATTTATAATTTTTATTTAGTAAAAATCGCTTAAATTGTATAAGCACTAAAATTTAAATGTTTCTAATAGAAAATACGTCATTATTTAAGACCAGTAGCTACCATTAGATGCTTTATAAAATAACAACGAGCAATATAATAAATCGACCTTGGGGTACCGTGTGATGAATTTAATGAAACAGACTATTGTATGACGTATGAAAATCGATACCTAACAGTTTTATGGATTATTTAGTGATCTATCATTGTACTATTTAATACCATTGGACTTAGTACCAATAATTAACTGCTAGATGATTAATAAATTAATATATAGTCTTTCATTTAAACACCTAACAATAAGTGCTTATAGAGCATAAGCGGTATTTACTAAATAATGATTTTAAATACTAAAATTAGTTTTTAAAATATCTAAATACGTTTCTGAAACTAAAAATAGAGGTCATTATTCAAAAATCAAAAGTAAATATTTAATTAGGGTACTATTATCGAAAAGGATAAAAATTATAAGACTTCTAAAATATTCATGAGTATAGTAATATTAAAATGAGAGTTATTCAGAAATGTTAAGACTCTCCCAAATATGAGCCTCTTCTGTTTAGAGAAACCCTTAATATAATATAGTATTATAGTAGGTATATAGTATATTATTAAATTATTATATTATACAAAAATCTACCATTCTTCGATATATTAGGTAAAGAATATTCTATATACACAGTGAATTAAACTATATAAAATATATTAACTAAATTTTACAATACACGTAAATATTATAATGATAATGCATGTTATGATATTAGCATTTAAATATTAAAAATTATACACAGTCAATTATTAAATATGTACTAAATTTAAATTATCTTTTTATAAATTACTATGTTTCAAAATGTTTAATCATTATATATACATCATGTCACAATATAAACAGAACTGCATTGTGTAAAAATAAATAAACTCGCCTTCTTCACTACATATTTAAGATATTAATAATAATAAAAGCAAAACATAAGACCAAATTATTGCAGTTTTTATTGGAATAAAATAATATTAATTGGAAACTATTAAAAATAATATATTTTTATGATAATAGAATATACCATAAAAAATTTTCTAAGTATAATGAAGTGTATAACATCTGTATAATTTAGGGACAAATTAAGGAATAGAATCTTAAACTGAAAGGCTTTAAAAATAGAGAATATAATGAAATATGGCTTACTAACCAAATAAAAGATTATAAAAAAAATGCAACTGAAAATTTTCTAACATCTGCCTGAAAAATCTGTTATGATAGAAATAATATGAAAAATATGATCAATTAAAAAAGATTAAAATATAACTAATTATGTAAAATCATTCTTGAATAATAATACATAATTGTTTTATTTAGTATCTATAACAAAATAAACAAAAAAATTAAATAATAATATTTATAAAATTACAATTTAAATATTTTCATTTTTAATATATATAATTATATTATATTTTTAATTTATTTAATAAAACTTAGGGTGAATTTGATTAAATATGTTAATTTTAAGACTATAATTACCTATAAAATAATTTATTCCTAACTACCTATTCATTATATATTTGTTTGTATATTTTGAAATCAAGTAACATTACAACTACTGTATCAGTTATATAGATGCAGATATAAAATCAAATATTTTCAAAATTAACATTTAAATCAACATGTTTATCATTGATGTAAAATATATAATGAATAATTTATATTAGACTATAACAATTTAAATGTACAATCTATCTATGAACTATATTTAACTAATTACAAAGTATTCTGATTTTTGTATATAGCTGAATATAATCTAATGTATTATTATGCGTCTTAAACCAGGTACTTACCTACATATTAGCATAGAGAGACATGTAATGTTAACTACAACTTTATATAACTTTTTGACAATTACTGAAAATGCTTAGACCTACATCATTTTTTTTAAAATCGCATCTTAACTTTACAATTTCCATTGGTATATGGACAATTTTATATGAAATCTATGTTAATTTAATGAATTTTGAATTTTAATATTATATTAAGGTTTGAAAGTGTATTTGTGTTTAGAAGTACTGATTGACATTAAAGAATTCAATAGTTCTTTAAATTAAGCATTTTTTATAAGTACATTATAAAAACATTTTTTAGTATTAGAGCATATATTTAAATATATGTAGTAAACTACCATTCTGTCAATCTATGCTAGCGTATAAGTAATGAAATATAAGATTATAATATGTTATTTCCATTTATACATGTAATACATTCTATGTTAAATTCAATTTTCAATATTTTTATTGAATATTTAAATACAAAAAATTTTTGTAAATGTTTATTTTAATAAAAAAATAAATTTTTATGTAAGTGCTTATAAATATACAGTAAAATATATAATGTTTATTATAAATAAGTGTTGTTTATATTATACATTTGAAGTTAGATTTCAAAATTTTTTTAACAAAAGTAATTATGACGACAAAATTTTTAGATTAAACCATTAAACCCTAGTTGTTATCTTTAGGTATAAATCATAGTACTCATATTTGTGTATGTCATTATTCTAATAGCAAGAAATATGCATCTGTTTTAATTTTAGAAATTTTAGAAGAGGAAATAATGTTCATTAATTAAATGATATGAAAAAAAATATGAATATTTAAAAAAAAAACGTGTAGGTGGTCTACCAATAAGATATTATTCTCTATTCTGAAATGTACATATATTTTTATTTACAACTTTAAGTGTATTTTATATTAAGTGATTACAAATTATAGTATTAATACTATTACTTACATATATTAAGTTATTGGGAATTCAGAACATAAGAATAAAATATCAGCTTTGAAAAATATAAATAAATAAATTGTAGTTTCTGTAAACGTAATTAATTTAGAAGTATAACCTAAAAATGAAAAATAACGTAATTAAATTAATTTATTGTTGCATATGTTGTTTCTTCATCTGTCGTTTCCACATATAATATAAGTACCTACCAATTTGTATGCAGTATAATTGTTTATAAAAAAATTAAATATTAATTTCGTAGTGTTCAGAACTAGAAAAAAATATAATTAAATTATTTTTCATTATAAATTCATTGTTAGAAAATGTCATCGATTAACGTATCTACAAACATTGTTGATTAAATTGAGCAATGATACACCGCCGTGACGCAGTTTCTCAATTGTTTATGAAATTTTGTTTTTTTTCGGCAAAACAGTCGATGTTATCGGTTAAATCATCAATGTCTAATACTTACTCAACACGCAAAAACAAAAAGCGTCTCTTAAATCCGTTTTTTTTTTAATTTTCAAATATTTTTTGAAGAAAAATGTCACGTCAAATGAAAAATTTCAAACGATATACTTATTTATTTTTTTTTATATCTCTATAAGAAAATTAAAAAAAAAAATTAGTGGTTTCCATTTATTAATCAAAAGTTGATAAATTTATTGGGAAAAGTAAGAAGGGGATAATTTTGAAAATCACGTTAAAATATGCGTATTATAATCTACATAAATATACAAAAATAATAATTCAAATATGTATAACAGAAATGGATAAAACTACAATGTTCCAAATTTTTTGGAAACTGTATAAGCATATATGTGCAAAAATGTATTTATTTATTAAACAAAAATATTCCCATTGAATAATCATAAATATAATAACGTTAAATATGTTAAAAATAATAAAAGTATAAAATATAATTTATAATATTTACCTACCTGTATGGCATATCGTTAATTATTAAAAACAGTATATTGTTTACGGTGATATTTTATTTAATAAGATTGGCAGTTATAACTTTTAACTTTTAAGAATTATTTTCGTTCGTGATTATTAGTTGGTATACTTTATTAAAAATTCTTTGCATACCGATATGAATGCGTTATTTGTTTCATTCACATTTTCATTTTTGGAATTTAAAAAATACAATTAAATGAAATGTAAACATAAATAAATATAAAATCATTTAAATTTCGTTTATATTCAGTTTAATTCGATTTATTATTAGACTGAAGTTATAAGCTGTGGTAGTTATTTTTATATTTCTCAAAATATAAAATACAATATAAATTTGTTCTCAAATCTATATTGAAAGTTAAACTGATTCGTGGAAAAATATACATATAAACGTACTTACTATATAAGATCATATGCAAAGAATATTTCAAACTACGTCTCAGAAAATAATATTATATATGTCAAACACGTTGTTAATATAGTGTAAAAGCATTAAAATAACTACAATATGTGTATAATGTTTGTATTCTATATTACTAATATTTTGGCAATAAATCCATGGCAGAGAAATACAACATTGAAATAATATGGCGGATTTTATAATATAGTAACCTATCACGAACATATTTAATCACAACATTGAATTAAAATAAATAAAAGGGAAGGGTGGAAAAAAAAAGATAGAATGGTGTGTGACCGACCGCCCTCCTCCTTTCTAATTGTGCAATAACTTATTTGTCCAATAGTGTACAATGAAGAAGTCGGTTTCAATATTTATTCAACACTTCAGAGTCTTTTACTGGTCGTAGAAAATTTAACTATTTAGATAATATTTCTTTATCCATACATATATACATAGATAAAATCTAAAGAAGGATATTTTGAATTTCGAAATTCAAGTGTGCGTGTGTGTGTGGGGGGAGGGGGGATGTGAATTTCGATTTTTATTCTAACTAGTCGTATACTCGTACATATGATGGTTTTTGAGAATTTTCCTCTAATAACATAGACCCCGCTATGAACGCGCGAAGCCGGTTAATGCCGCTAGTATTATATTTGTATTCGTATTTGTATTTCACGTGGTAAATATCTAACCTCTTTGTTTTAATAACCACGTGTGGGTATATTGCACCAGTATTATATGAAAATTGCACCGAAAATCACAGGTATAATAAAAAATTATGGAATGAAAAAAGATTGTACATCAATTTCGCTGGACGATATTCAGGGGATATACGTCAATTACAGAAGACGGTATTATGATACGTGGTTGGGTGAGTAGGTACTTTTAACTCTACTATGTTTTCATATTTTGTGTACGAAAAAGTAATAAATAAATATCATATTAAAGTACATTTGAGCTCTTATCCTATTAATTGTTATAAATCCAAATCACAAAAATAATATACTCTCAACTGCAAGCCTCCAAAATTATTTTTAATTACAGAATATAACACATAATAAATGAAAGATAACGACGGTACGTTGATAACACAATTATGTTTTCGTGTTCATGTTTTCATATTTCCCTGCACCATGCTACAGCATAAATAGCCGTAGAGTATACCGTATATTTGATATTTTACTGGCGCAATTTATTAATGTATACCTTGTTAATCCGTAATAAATGCACTGACCCCAAAGTTGTTTACATTGCAAGTAGTCTAACATTTTCGGCGTAATTGACAAACACTGCCTAGTATGACCACTTCTGTCTTCTTACTTCTACCAATTAAAAATTGTACATCACTTTCAAATGTAATTTTTAATAGGTAGTTTTTTCGAACATAAAAACCTAATTGGCATATTATTAAATTACACTTATTAAAGTTATAATATTTTTATATGAAATATTTTCAAATCTAACATAATATTTTTTTTTTAGAAATATGAGTTAAAACAGGTTAAAAATATATTTTCACAATATTTAAGTGTTCCAATCGCTAAATGGCAGAGGTGAATCTATGGGGGAAATATGAGGAAATTCTTCACCTAAATGAGAGGTTTTTTTTATATAATATAATAGGTTTAGCCATTTTTTTTTCTGTTTATTTTTATAAATTTTTAAACTAATCCCTCTCCTCCCCCTCCCCCCCCAAAAAAAAAGTCAACTCCTAGATTAACTACTGTATATAAAGTATACAGCGTGATTCTTTAATAGCACATTAACTACTTTTCGGATAAGTTTTCATATTAGCCTTTTTTTAATGTATTTAAACAGTATTTTGAATATTTTTCTATGCAAATACAAGAATTAGTATTTAAATACTGTTTTAAAAGTTAATACTTTTTTACAAGACTGCTCATATATAGTAATCTGTACATTTACGCGTTGGTGATTTGAATGATGTATAATTTTCTAAAACTTCACACAGCCGATAGGAGATAATAAAAAGGGACTTTAGAGGTTATACATAATTTATTTTGGCGTGTGGGCTGATAAACAATATGCTGTTTATTTTTATGCCTATGAGTGGAAGGAATTTTATTTGTGCAACTACAGACAATATGCTAAAAAAAAAACCAAAAAATACCTTAAAATAAATAATACATCTATATCAAGATATGATATTATCGAATAATAATATAACGTATTATTAACGGTAAATATTCGTGAAATTCATACAAAATTGGCGTCTTTCGGATCGTGCCAAATAAATGAATTTATTTCAAATTCTTGTAGTGAACAAAACCCTTTCAGACAATAATAATTACATAAAACCATATATATATTCTCTTCGCCTCTTTTTTAGATTCTAAAACGTATTGGTCGGACAACGATGTATCTTTTTATGTGTTTTTTTTTTTTTTGGTTAACACGTTTTTGTGTCACAGTAAAAACTTTCATCCAGTACCTTTATATAGATTGGAATTTGAACACGGGTTATACCTTAGAGAGGTAGCTTTTGAATTCCTCAGTAGTTTTCGGGAAAGCTGTGAAAAACGAACGTTTTCACATCTATTTGATGAACTTTTTAACTTGCTAAATTCTGGATACATTGAATGGTTTTTTTACTATTATTGGTATCTATGCGAGTTCAGAAAAAAATGAACAATTGTTTTTACAATAATGGTATTGAATTATTTTTCTATTTAATTTCATGAAATTTAATTTAAAAACAACCGATTTTAAGCATATTTAAAATAAATGTGTAGATAGATATACGTACCTATACACTGTATTTTAATTATGTACTTTTAGATATTTAATAATAATCGAATCTGACAAAAAAATTAATGTATTATCGGTATCAGTTGCATTGTATAAATTACATATTATATACATTTATATGTTTATATATACTTCATTTAGTCAAATAAATAGCATTCACATACATAAATATATATATATATATATTTATGAGAACAAATATCACTAATACAGTACTACAAAATGTACCAAATTACTATTAACTACTAATTAAAACGTATGAAAAAAAATGTGCATTATCATAGTACTTATATAAAATGCATATAATATTATATTTAACACTATATACAGTCAATATGGACAGAATAATATATACTTTTATTTTTCGTTTTCAATAACGTTTAAACATTTATAAAAATATCTTTCATGTAATATCTCGTCTGTTTTTGATCACTATATTATTTCAGTATTATACCAAATTCAATTCATTTTAAGAATCAAAAACCTAAAAAAATTCCAGTCGGTGTGGAGTAGTTTTAATACAGTGGTTGATATCGAAAGCAATGTGAATTACATTTTTTCCAATGTCTAAAATATAAGTGATGCAAGGTATTATAATATACATAAAAATATAGCTATCGAAAATTTCTAAGATTTTTTTTAAGAAATAAATTGTGTACTAGTATATATATATATAATAATAACAAAGTAAATACTAATAAATTTTAAGATTTAAACCCATTATAATCGGAATTATATGGAAGTAACAAAGTTTTGCCTTTACAGGATAATTTTAACCTTACATAGTAATAGAAAAAGTCGAAAAATTAAATTTTTAAAGTAACATCCTGATTATATTTGCCCCCGATAAATTAAAAGACACAGTATGGATTGAATTCAGTCTTCTAGTTATTTGTTTTAAAAAAAATTAAATTGGGAAAAATAAAAGAATTATTTTTGCAAAACTACTACACTTTTTTGCTTTCCTCAGAATGTAAAAACATACAAAACTAGAACTCCAATAAAAGTTTCCTTTATTACATCAATTTTATTAAACAAAAAAAATATTTTAAACTATTAATCAATAAACAGCATAAAATTCATTTTAAAATTACTATTATTATATTTAAAAATATACTTACTATATCTTATTATTTTTTATATTAATAATCGTACTCATAAAATAAGAAGTTGTTTAAGTATTGAACCAGATGGTTTATAGTGTTTAAGCAATAAGAAAATGTATAATACTACAGTCATCAAATTTCAAATGTCTATTGCACTTTCGGCATTTTGAAAATATTATCATTATACAAGTTTTACGGTATTTAGTAAGAATATTGTAAAATAAAAACAATGAATTATGAACACCCAAAGATATTTTATGTTTGATTTGTAGGTACATTTCTATACATTTCTAGTGATATATTAAAATATTACAGAAACATATTCTCGACGGAAAATATGTTCCACGACAAAATTACCTGCTTAAGTTTAATTCAGAAATTTAACCTTAATTATCAAAGTTTTGATTAAAGTCGCTGCGTTTTAACTTTTATCGTCGTATATATGTAGGGCTTTTTGCCATTGTATTTATGTTATATTATTATCAATGTACAATACTATTAATATAATATTGTGAAATCCGTTTAAAATATATTAATAACATGTTATAATTAATTCATTGTTATACCAGAAGGTGATTGAAATGAAATTGACAATTAACTGCTGCTTTTTTAAAAATACAGTCTTCGCGGCAATTGTGAACAAATAATAATTAGTTGGCAAAACATTGAATTTTAGAGTAAATAATGTTTAATGTTTGCCAAAACGTTAAAAGAATAAAATAAATATAGTTAAACAGCAATAGTGTTACGTAAATATAAATACTTATACAAAATCAATTTTTCATTACTTATACTTTTATAACTTATATATCATATATTTACATTAAAATATTATTTAATACAACTGATGATATCAGCATTGTGAATTTTTATAAGACGTATTTTAGTCTATATTTGGAAATTGATTTTCTTTTAACGATTGAATTGATTTTGATCGTGGTTCCATATGTATACATATGTATATAAATTGTTTAGTTGAATAGGCTCGAAACTAAATATGAACCTTAAGATTGTATAGATGTCTATTGGGCTATATCATACATGTAACCACTAAAGCCACAAGACTGACTCTTAAAAAACTAACAGGGGTGGAAAACTCAATACAAAGTGAATAAAAGCATTCATACCATCTTAAGGTTCCATTTTAAGAGTTTTTTTAAGGGGTCTTTTAAAACGGTTTTTTGGAAAATTAAAATTTAACAATTAAATATTTTCGAAATATAACATGATAAAAGTAATCTAAAAATAGTCCCATATCCGTACCACTTTTCATTATTATGTAATTATGGCATTTGTTCAGAAAATAATAGGTTTACGATAAATAAAACAAAAAGACATATTAAAATAGTTTTTGAACTCAAACACTAATCATAAATTATACGAAGGACAATAATTTGGAAACAAAATCATGTGTGCTTTACGGTACTTTAATTATATTGTTCAATATTGTAAGTAAAAAACCTATTTTTTTTTACTTTTTTTTAATTACATTAACTTTTATGAAATTAATATTTTGCATTACAACAATGAGATAATCTCCAAAATATTGTTCTTTACACATTTTAAAATGTGTATTTTAACTCCGAAATTACTTAATAGAAAATTTTATTTGTATTTCATAGATATGTTTTCACAACTCAAAATTATTGGCATCCTCATAACCTGTGTTCTAAAACAAAAGGTCATAACTCCTAAATTAGTGTTTTAAAGTGGTCCATGAGAACATTTTTAAATCTCTAATATTGATAATATTAACACTGACTTATAATTTTTCTATGCAAAATGATTCATTCTCATTTCAGATAATAGCCATGCAAAAATAATTATAATAATTGAATAGGCATAAAAAGTTTTTTTTTATTCAAAACCTTACTCACAATTCTAGTTTATGTGAATGGTCATTAAAGCTTATATTTTCTAGGCATTTATTTTAAATATTCCAGTATTTTAACACATAATTTCATATTTTCGGTATATTTTATATTATGTGTTGTCGTATTTACCAATTTAACTAATACAGCAACATAAATATATATATATAAGAAGATGCATTTTATTTAATATAAATAGTTTATTACCATTACAAATAATAATAATATTAGACTTTCCTGTCTGATAACTAAGTGGACACAACTTCTATCACTTATATCTTATTGGCTTTTTCAGTATACTTCTATGTGGTATATGATTATTTTACCATAGTATAAAATTATTTCCATCGTTGTGGTTAGGGTGTTTTTGTCTCGGCAGCTTGTTTGCTCAGGCTATATACCCGTTTTCTGCAGACTGGACCCAAACTTCCGTTGATATTCCGAACTTTTACTACAAAGTTTTGTCTCGGTCATATGGTATTAGCAGCTTGGGAGCCCTACAGGGTGGTGTACCATGAACGACCTGTGCGAACTCTCCCGGCGTGGTGGCGTTAATTACATTTGCAAACTTTCACCTGTGTATTTTATGCAAATCGACAACGTCCAGGACTTTCGAGAACAGTCCAAAAGCCAAAGCGATAGTGAAAAGTTTTACCTTAAAATACCGTTTTATATACGTATATTAACATGGTTTAGATACGCGTGTCGACGAATTAGTCGTTTTATCTATATATTATTGCTAGCCTAATACAATTTCAAATAATAAACTACTTTGACTGGGTAATAAATAGCGAAATAATTATTAGCTACAAACTTATTGTACCTATTCAAAATTATTATTCATTCTAATAACCAAATATGATTAAGTACTGTGATATCCACGTTTTCTATCTTATTAGCTACTTAAATTTTGAATCGTGGCATTTAGAAAAATACGGGGTTTGACACCAATTGTTAAGTTTAAGGAGAGGAATATTCTCGAGGTCACCTATAAAAGTATTTTTGTATACCATCGTCAAACAATAATGTTATGGTGTTTAAATGTTGTTGATGCTTTTTTCTTTATTAGAAAAATCATCGGTATGAAAATATCCCTCATATTCAATTTTTAAAGGCACATTAAAAATTTTAAGTACCACAATTTTTTCTATGATACTCATTAGGCTAATGGAGACAGTATAATTTAAGATAAAACTACCTATATTTTATCGTGTTTCGTGAGTTTTTACGTTTTTATAACTTTTTCAATAAAATGTCCTTATTTTCAAATCTAAAAAATAGTAGGGTTATAATATATAGGTATATAATATGAGCCTGATTATATCACAGATTAGATAATAATATATCGATAGGATAAATTAATATAATTTAGAAGCAAATTATGGATAATATTTAGAATCTCCACATTTAAACAGTTAAAAAAACTATAATGTTATATCACTAAATTTAAATAAATTAATAGAATATAAGTATTATATGATGTAATACAATAAATTAAAATAAATATATAAATTATAAAAACCCAATCAATTAAGGTAGGTACACAACTGAAAGCACATGATTTTATTATTAACTAAAATTGTTCAATTGTCAATTAATAATTAATATACAAAATTCAACTGTTAAAATAATACAAATTCTAATTATATACTACTCATAATAATATTTTGTCTAATATTATCTATGCAAACATTTTCATCTAAAAATGAAATATTGAAATCTTTAATAATTTTAATAAATTAAAAAGTTGAAACGCGTAATGATTATTTTAATTTATAAATATTCATGTAAATGTATCCAATTTATGATTTTGTTATATCTAAAATCATACATAACGTTTATTAGATTACAAAATAAAGATTATATCGTATCATTTTTACTGTCCAAGACTCAGGTTTGAGCGATGTTATGATTTAATTTTCAATATGTCAGAATTGTACATATACTATAAAATTGTCTATGTCTTTGTTTTATTCATTAGAAGACATACAAATCACGAATTTAAATTACAATTCTTGTTTTTACAAATTATGTACTGTATAAAAAATTATTAATTTTTATAGGTAATCCTTTTATTCTAAGTCAGTGAAATAGCAAGTTATGAGAACATAAAAAGAGAAAATAATAATAATTAATAAATGTATTTAAATATATATCATATAAGATATTATACATTTTAAATAGGAAAAATAAATAAACCTCTACACTTACGATATACTTGTATAATGTATATTTGTGTGTATTTTACGCGTGTATACCTGCGAAATCATTTACGAATTTCACGCGTAAAAGATTCGTATTTAAATAATGTATTTTACGAAATGCAAAATTATATATGCGCAGTTTACGAAAAACCAGAGATGAAAAAATGCAATAAACATACATTATTAATTTTAAATGTGTAATTTATACTCAAATATTAAATTTTACCCCGCTGATCATAAGTTAAATCAGGTGTTTGCATACGAAATAATTTTATACACGAAAAGCCCGAAAAGTTATACTCATTTGACATAAATATTACATTATAATCTTCGGTGTTGTGCTATACTCATTGTCGATTTTTAGAGAATGCACAACCAAAAATATCGACCGTGTTTTATACTATATAATATATTATTAATTGAAAATATAATCAAACAACTAAACAAGGGTATTTTGTACTCAATTTGTTTTTCCTAATATGATGTTTTCTAAAATTTATATCAAATATGTAATTTATTATTATAAATAATTGTTTACTAAAACACTTTTAATATTAATTTGAAAAATTCAAACTAATATAAAACACATTATAACCATAGTTTATATACTAAACTGAGTTTTTTCGATGCGATAATTAAACAAAATTAGGTAATATTCTATAATTATTACTATGATGTATATTTATATAATAGTCTTGTTCAATGGCTATGGCAGCTTATATAGATGATATTTACAAAATGTCATTATAAGAACAATACAGTGATATGCATAATCTACTTTTCACAAAACTCATGTTGTATATCAAAAATTAATTTATGTACAATTTTAAAAATAAATTAATTCGACCAAATTTTTAGATATGATTTTCGTGATTATTTAATTTTAAATTATAATTGAATTGTTATAACGACAAAAAATAATTTTGTATCATATAATTAAATACATTATGTATTTTAAAAATGTACATAATATATTACCGAAAGTAATACTCGTGTTATATTAATTAATAATTCATATAGCAACGATAATCTGTAAAAATGTGATTTTATGAAAATTATGGACATGTGCCCTTCTTGGATTTAGGGATTCGTGTATAGAACAAGAACTCATGAAAAGCCAATTATAAATAATAATAAATAGGTACATTAGAATAGGAACAAATATAGTCTGTACCGGCCAAGGCATTATACAAAAAATATATATATATTTACCACGTGTCACGTTGCTACGTTACACTCGTCCATTGAAACCTCACCAACGCGATCCAAGGCAATCACCATCTCGAGGGGCAAATAATCGAAAAAAAAAGAAACATAGAAACCGACTTATATATAAAAAAATAAAACTTTTTGTAGATCGACTATCGGTGGTTGGGGAACTAGAGCGACTCGGTGGAGTGACGACGATGGTAGTCGGTCTTCGTGTCAAACTTTAAAGACGGGTTATTGGCCGGAACGTAACTGGTTTGTTATTGTACGATTTTCGGGCAATGCGGGCCGAGACTAAGGAACATACGTCCTTGAAGACATGCATCGGCAAAGGTTTTAGCCGGGCGTAAATGTCAAAGTACACCGTACCAATATTATATTAATATTTACATAGATTTAAAAATGAAAACGATTGTATATTGACGGAAACCCACCTGCGGAAGGCCAAAACTCGTAGTTTCAGGCTTCTGCATAAAATAAAAAGTATAGAAACAATATTTTATGGTCTCCGGGTTCTTATTTAATCGCCACAGAAATATAAAAAAAAAAAATTTAAAAACAAATTACACAAAGTTTACAGATAATAGGTGTACAAATTATATATTGGATTAAAATAAATAACGACGAACAAGTAAAAAACCTATGATAAAAGTTGTATAGCCATGTAATTACAAAAATATGAAGTACAAAATAAATAAATTTATAATATGATGCATAAAAATGAATAACAAAATAATCACAGAATACACAAAGAAACAAAGCCATATAAAAAAATAATAAAACCCCTCGGAACTTGAGACACCACAGTCCATTCGGCTTGGTGAAGCGGGTTCCGAGTGGTAGGTGGTGTACGTAGTATAAATGTGACAAAATCTAATCGTGGACTAGAATTTTAAAGTGGTTTTACATTTTTTAATCGAGATGTTTAAACTTCAATATAGTAGTGAATAATTAATTCTGATAACCACCAGTTTTTAGAAATACGTTTGGATTTCTAATTCTGATAGACTTTGGAAAGAATATGCGTTGATCGAAATTGGTGTGACAACGTTAGCGGGAATGACGAACTTAATAAGGTCTATAGGAACTTGAAAATTAACTTAAAAGGGTTGAGAATCTTGATTTTCAGATACACTAGTAGTGACCTTTTTTTCGACAATATAAGCAGAGAATTTCAGAAAAAAATCCTCCACTATGGACTTTGTCTCGCATAACTAAAATAATACTATTTTTTTTGTATAATGCCTTGGACGGTACAGGCAATATTAAATCCTATTCTGATATACCAGCTATTAATTATTTTATATTATTATTTGTAATTGTCCGCTCGATACCACTGAGTCGACGGCCCCTCGTGAGGTCTTGTCTACACCTATATAGTATATATATGTTATAGTTTATTATTATATGTATATAGTGTTACGCTAATTAAGCTTTCTCCATAAATAACCATAAAAAACATACCATTAAAATACCATGATTCATTCTCCTTAAAAACCATAGTTATACTTTATTTATTATATATATTCAAAATTCATCTTTTCACACATATAAAAATCTACGGTGCTCCAGCCTAAAGTCTCGGTTCGTGGTTGGCCACCTTTTTATACCATATGGGTCCATCACATAACGCTCGCAAAAAGGATTTCAGTTTTACGAAATATTACAATATATTTTGTGAAAATGTTAAATCTTTAGACACATTTTTTTTCTTGAACTCTAATACAATTTAGACTTAAAATATATACATTATAAAATATTTAAATGCCAATTAAAAGATATTTTTTGAATTTAATTAGAATGACTAAATGAGAAAAATGTTCGAAATTTAAAATTACTATAAATTGCACAAAATTGTAGATTTTTACCTATATAAGTTTATGGTGACAATTTTTAGCATCTAGTATAGTCTACGCGCAAATACCCAAAGTTTATTTTTTCGATATTGTGTTTTTACTGTTTTTATGTAAATTATCGATGGTTTTTCTACTTTTGTTTTTACAACTGTTGGAAAAAATGAACTTTTGAAAAACCAACTATATGGAATATTATACAGTAAAAGGGATAATCATGTAATGATTAAATCACTTCTTTTTAATATAATTTTTAAGTACGGATATAGAAAAAAAACCGAGTTCTTTGCACATTGGGTAGAATAATGATGACGGATATATTGAATTTGAAAGCAATGTTAAATCATTTCTTTCTAAAAAAAAAACAATTCTGAACAAAGCTTTGGTAGATATACTTAACAATTACTGTAGATTATACTAATAATAAGATAATATTATTTAATATAATGAACAGAAATGTTGAAAAAATGTAAAAAATTATAGAATATGAGAAGTTTCGAACCAGAGACCTCGTGCATGATAACATTATAAATGAATATCCTAAAATCGTTCAATTTAAATTTGTTATAACTTTAAAACGAAGTTCGATCGCCTAATTCTAACTTAAACACTATTTTATTTATTTCATTTAATTTTCTATTATTTCAAAAAATACATATTTTTTTTATAAAAAGGCCAAAAATCTAATTTTCCTGTAAAGTAGAAAAGTTATTCCTATTATAAATTAAATGATTCTTAGTAACGCCAATATAATTGAACATTTTCAAAAAAATTTTAGCCTCCATAATGTACGTACATATATTTTTGATAAAAATTTTTAGTTTATAGATCAATTATTTCCCAGATATTTGAATACATTTCAAACCAAAATAATACATGTTATTGAAAATTAAATTAAAATTAAAATTAAATAGCTAAATAAAAATATTGTAAATACCGATTTCAATATTTTTTTGTGTGAAGCTGGAATCGCGTAATTTTAATACTGTATTAAATTTTCAAGTTTTCGAACCTAAAATTAAGATTATTATGAATTAAATGACACAAAACTGAAAATTGCTATAAATAACTTAAAATTGGGAAAAATGTTTCCAATTTCTTTTTCTAGAAATAAAAATAAATAAAAAAGAATAAAGATCTATTATTTCCCCTAAATTCGTACATATTTCACACCGAAATGTTGAAAAATTTTAATGGGTTTTAAAATAAAAAATCTAAATAGCTATTAAAAAATATTATATATACCGATTTTTAAAACTTTTTGTATACAGCGGCTAGAATAGCATATTTTTAAAACTGTATGAAATTTTCAGATCATAAAACTAAAATTAAACAAAATGATTTAAATGTATCAAATTTGCATATTGCTATAAATAGTCTAAAAATAAGTAAAAATTTTCGTAAATTTTGTGTTTTAATTTTTATATATATATTACGTTTGTGGTGAAAATTGTGCGTCTCTAGCATCAATATTTTTGGAGTTAATAAGAATTTTACCACAATCGTGTTTTCCGATTTTATGCTAATTTTTTCATAGTTTTTTCTTACACGTTTATCGAAAAATAAAATTTTTTAAAACGACATCAATAAAGTACCAACTAGATGAAATTTACTACCGGAAACCGTGTAAGCTTGTATAGAACGCAATACTTCTTCTAGTAGAAATTTTGTACACAGGCATAAAAATAAAAATAAATAAATAGAAAAATAAAAAATAAAACATCATCATAAAACCAATATATATATATTATAACCAATTTATATATAAACCAAACTCGCTTTGCTCAAAATCTAAAAAATACACATAATGGTAAAACAAAAACGTAATTATGATTAATATTTACCGTTACATTATAATTATAGTGTTAAAAATAAATTATTTGATTATACTTTTTATGAATAGAGATGATAATGTTATTTTTGATATGCCATTACAATATATTAATGATTATGTCTTACATCCTGTATCAAGCTATCAAATAAACACGGAAATGTAATCTTTGATAAAATCGATATTCCTTTTAAAAGTAAAGAACAGAAATATGAAAGTGCTGTTGAAGATGTTATCGAAATATATACATACACAAAATTCTTATTGCATCCGATTAATAATTTAATAAATAATATAACTAATAAGCAACTGAAAACAATACTTTCATAATTAATTTTAAAAAAAAGTAAAGTAATGTAAAAGACTACTATAATGTATTTCCTATTAACTATTAAGTAAAACGAAATTTACATTATTTATAATAATACTAGAAGTTAAAATCAAAACGAGAAAAAGAATCGGTTTTAATGTTACGTTAGGTACTTTATTCAAATTGAAGTACCGGAACCGAAACCTAAAATGATAACAACACAAAGAACCTCTAAATAACTAGAATCTTTAGTGACTAGTGACATTTTAATATTATAACTTACCCTAAGCTAATTTGATATATACCTATATATATATATACTGTATATAGTATTCGAACTGGTCACTTAAAAATTGTTCAATTCTAAATTTACATGAATAAAACACGTTCATCTTCTCGTTAATATTTTAATTTATTAATTATTAACAAAATATATATATATATATGTTTCTTATATATTTACCAATAAATTACCGATTAATAGAAAATATCGTTTATATTTTAGAGCAGGCTCACTGAATTGAACTTTTGAATATTATATTTTTTATAATTATATTTAATTATAATAGACTTTGTAATAAAACATAAATGTATTGAATTTAATTATGTCCTTTTAAATGTCTTAAAGATTTGAACGTAGTTTACGTTCACGTTCTATTTGACAGAAACGAGCTGCGTTAACGTGTAGTTCATAAAAAATGTTTGTGAACCCATGAACGTGCGTTTATGAACGTCGTTCTTTCTAAATATTGAATATATATATATACATATGGTGAACGTTTAAATCATATTTATAAGCCTATGTTCACTAAAACTTAAACTATAAATATATTCCAAATTAATTTATTTATATTTATAAAATTGAAACAAAAAAATCTCAACTATTCTACTTTTCACATTAGCCACATACAACTGCACATGTGTTTGTTTAAAAAATATAAAAATAATTAAACACAATACGGCCTAAGTTGTTGATTTTATAACATTTTTTCGAATATTTTGTTATGTATGTTTGTTTTTTTTTTTTCATTAATTAGTATTTGAGATTTATTGTGAGGTTTAAGTAGGTAGTGTGGTAAGATTCTTTGATATACATTTTCCGCAATAGCAAGTAAACACGTTTAAAAATTACATACGGTCAGTTTATATATTACCAGTTGAACAAAAAATAAACTTAAAACTTTCGTTAAGGCTTTACTACAAAGTTATTCGTGAATTTATCATGGATTTTCTAAAAAAAAAATTTCCAAAAAACAATAGGTATTGTTTATACTTATATAAGTATGCAATTTTTTTGTTTTTTATCAAAAACTGAATTTAACATAGTTTAAATTAAACTTTAAATAAGATCATATAAGTATAATTTTTACGAGTTTTCTCTCATAAAATGGTGTACTTTAGACAAATTACCATACGATAATAATATAATTGTACCTACACGTTGTTTGAGATACCGCAGCTACTGTAAAATTTCGATAATTATTATTAAGTATAAAGAACTTTTTCCAAAGTAAACATTACTGAAATTATCATTATATTTCCACTGAGTTATGTAAAACATATAACATATACATTTATACACACATTCATATAATTTTGTATAGGTATACGTATTACATTATTTTCTAATAAATCAATTTTTTTTTTCTAAAAACAACTTTGGACATAAACGACTATAAAGTTTTCAGATTTAGTTTATTAGACTAATAATACATACATTTTACAAGCAAGATTACATTATATTATTATTACTTAGAGACTTGTTGTTTGTTGCCTTTGTATTGTATTATAATTTATTTACCTTTTTTTTAGTAGTAGACCGTTCAACTATTTTGTATATTTAATATAATGTATACGAAAAGTTTTCGCACTAGTTGGTGTTGTATAAATAAATTATATTTTAAAACGACTTTTATGTTTATTTTTTACAAAATTAATTTCAAGCTCAATATTTTTACGGTACAATATGTGTGACTCCGCCATATATTATAACTGGCTTAGTTTCAAATTTAAAATATTCGACGACGCATAATACTACGTAGTAATTATCGAACGACTAAAGAATTAAATGTGAAAAACATCGAACCCTGCAATATGGATAAATTAGTATTCGATATTGGTGCAATGCGATAAAAACAGCACACTCCATCGTGTAATATATACAATACTGAGTTATTATTATTATTATTTTTTTTTTGTTAACAAATATGCTTATTCGAGTTATTTCTTGCTTAATTCAAACTTAATCATAAAATCGTATTTCGCAATAAGGCTTAATGGTATAGTTTATACGCATACTATTTTTTTTTCGGTTCCGACTCGTAAAGTTTTGCATAAATTCAATTAGATTATAAATAAAACGAATATAATAACGGGGCACACTTATGATTTAAATAATATTGTGTTTTCATAGACAATTGTAGTCGCGTAAAGATCAAACAAAGAGTTGCTAAAAACAAAAACTGACCATTATAAATCATATTATTCCGTACGTGTTTCTCATACTCGTATTTTAAAATACGCCAACATAACCTTATCAGATTAGTTTTTTTTTTTTAAATTACACTGTTAATCATTACTCTCGTTAACATAACAATGACGTTGACATTTTTAATAGTTATTTTTATTAATGAAAAAACAATTGATTTCTGTATACCCACTGCAGTGTTTATTAAATTTAACTCGGAAAAATTGTTGTTTAAACGAATCGTTTTCTCTTTTATTATTTATATATATATATATACATTTTTATACTGCTATATTGTGGCGCCGTGGTCATTTTCTGTCTTTTTTTTGACAAGTATTTGTGGTTTTTAAAACTTTTGCACTTCCGAGGAAGAAAATAAATGACCCGCGCGCGTATGACAAATGATTGATGATCAACGGAAAACAAGGACTAAGTTCTAAATTTACAACATTTATTTTCACCTATTTGTCGTATTCGAATTTCGCACAGAGGACGACATAAAGTCCCCCGCCGCACTTTCCGATACGAGGATCGTACATTTTATTCCTATAATATGGCGAAAACGAGATTAATCGAAATCCACGCCGATATGACCATTCCAAAAACCGACATTACATTTTCGTTTCAACATTATCCCGTATTGTTTTTATTTTAAAAAATACCTATTTATGTACTTAAAATATATATATATATATATATTATAAGTGTTGACGTATTAATAATAAATGGTACCGAATCGGACTGTAATATAGAACTGCAGTATATATGCCATCATTTATCCGACTACCGGGATCCGAAACGCGTAACGTGTGTCTCGAATTCGAAATCCCTGTGGCTGAGCAGACAGTGGTAGTACGCGCGTGGAGACAAAAATATAATACAATTATTTTCCGAAGTTTAGTGTACATTGCCGTTGGTTAGGTGAGCGCGCTTCGGAGATCCAATAATTGAATTTACGCACACACGCCAACGATAATATCGCGAAATCCGGACGTTTTAAGAAATGATTTCGGTACAAAACACTTGACGTCAGGTCGGATTACTCGTAATTGCACCCGAAGCAATACCCGGCAATATTTCCGTCGTAGTAAGCACGTTAAAATAATATATATATAAAAGAAAAAAAAATTGTCAATTTCCAAAGGCCGTTTTGACATTTTCGGATCCGGAGCGAGGTCGTATCTGAGAGCTGCACCGCTATTGGTTTTCGCAATTGACACGTTATTTTTTCGGGAAAAACACTTTTTTAGATTAATACGACTCTACCGAAATGCACGCACAACTGACGTGTCGTTCAATTTTACATCGGCTGTACACATTGAATTTCAAATCAAGATGTTTACATTATTTTGCAAATAAATCGTACCGATATATTATAAGAAAAATAGCTGCGAAATGTACATTCAAAGGGCGTTTTTAAATTTTCATCACCTATACGTACATAGGTATATCGTATTTTTATCCGTGTTTAAATAAATTACGATACACTCGCAGCTGTCGCATTGAGTGTGTGACGATCAAAAACACCTCGGATCAAAATCGTTTTTCGTACAATGTTTATAATCATTTTTTTTTTTCATATTTATAACCACGGCGTACCACGTCCTTTGGAATGGCTCGGCCAAACGAGCATCGCACCCAAGGGACGCAGTTTATCCTTTGCACTCAAAATGTATTCGGGTATTCCATCTCATAATAGTCATAGGACTGCCAGTAGAAAATATAAAATTTCGATGACAGTTCCGAAACAATGAGATTAAAATGGTTTAATTATATACGATGGGTTAATCGATTTATTAATTTGAAAATATTTAGCGCGTTGAAAAGTTTTTGTTCTAGTGGCAATTCTTTGGTTCTTCGGACTTGGCCGCTGTATAGTACTTTGATTATTATCCTGTAACAGCTTGAATGTGGGGGTCGGGTGGAAATGGGAAAAAACAAACGACAAAATACTCTCTCCAGGGAGATATAGTCTATATTCTATAAAAGGCAGTTGGTTATTATTTTTTTTTTAATTGCCTCTATTCTTTAGAGAGCCAAGAGGTACACTATAAATTAATAATTTTTTAAAAATCAGTTTATCAGAGATTTAAAGAAAAGTTATAAAATGTATAGCGTGTATATCATCAAAAATTAAAATATATTTATTAGGATTTAATAATATAAATAATTACTTCAAATATATATGAGTGTATATTTATGTATATGTATATATATTTTATATATATATATATATAAATAAGGAATATTTGTAAACTTTATTTTTCAATGCTTTGTATTGTAGTGTGATCAGAAAATATTCTACATAACATATACAAATATTTAATATTCAATATGCATACAATGTTTAAAAAAAAGAATTTAAATTACGCAGGAAAAAATATTATTGGTTGATTTATAAATCACTTATCCAATCATATATTTTATATCTACAGAAAAATATACTTATATTGATACGGAAGGTTAAGGGATAATATTCTCATTTCGTTTTTTCTTTTAATATAACTTAAAGTATATAGTAATACCCAACTAAAAAAATTATAACAGAACACACGAATTCCAATGCAATCAGTTTATAAATTGAGTAATAAAACTTGATACATCAAATAAAAGAGAACATTATAACTTTTTAAACACTAGTTGAATTCAGGTATATCTTTAGGTGTAGCAATCACTTGAATCTTTCTATGTGATATTTGGTGAACATATTCAAAAATCATTTGTAACGGATATTTAATAATAAATAGTCTCCTCGTATTATCCACTGTATTATAATCATAAAATAAGATACGCAAATAAACATGAATAAAAATATCGAGGCTGATACCTACTGCCTTACGAGCTTTGTAGTTTTTTAATTGCTACACGACCTCTGTTCAGACGTAAAAGACGAATAATTACGCGAGGATAATGGTAGGATATAATATAGAAGGGGAACGTCACGCCGAACTAATTAATATCTTTGTCGTTTCCGTATCCAACCGCAGTTATATATAAGGTCTATGGGGTTTTTCTGATTATATGGCTCGCTAACTTGCCGGGCATCCTTCCAATTAGATCATCCCCGGTACGATTTAAAATATTTATACTTGACGTGAAATCCCAAAGGCCGCGCCAAAATTTTCGATAGAACGCCACCGAAATATCGTGACTGCGAAAAAAAATATCGGTAATTGGTTTAGTTTACTACACTATTACAGTATGTTATAGGTATTAAATTTATTGTTACAAATTTATATATATATATATATATATTTTAAAATAATATCGAAAGGGGAGGCTGATTGTCTGGTTGGTTTAGGTAATCTTGGATCTCAATTTATAAAATGTATGTGAATAAAAAACATTATATAAACCGTGAATATTGAAAAACGTTTTAATCCATAAAACAAGATAATATTTTTATGTTCACGCGAATCGAATGAAATTTGTCGAGTTTTCTCGGTACGATTGACGAAAAAAAACAACTCATATAATATACAATTACGAATAATTATATGAGAAACTAATTCTACAACTGGAAAACGCATAAAAACTCAATGTCACCTCTATAAGCATCGTTATTCTATTAAAAAAAATTTTTTTTAAATCTCAAAAAGCAGTTTTTATTTTTTTTTAACCCATAAATAGTTTTCTTATTTGCATTACCCTAAACTCTGTCCAAAAATTAACTTTTTATGTGATATGTATCCCTAAAATGTGGGGTAGTATTCCGTCGAAAACTTTTCTGTGAGTTATAGCCGACCTATACTCGCATACTTATTAAAACCGCATATAATCGTTTTAGTCGGGGGGTCCGCAATTAGTAGAAATTACCAAGGCGATAAAATGGATACAAATATCTTAATTGCCGAATAGAAATACGTGAAACCTTCAACAATACATCTACCGTGGAATTATTTAATTTTAACGTTCACAAGTTATATGAAAGTCATCATAGAAAAGTCAATATTTTTGTTTTTAATGAAAAATGTTGTAGGTGAATAAAAATGGTAACTTAAAGTGAACAAATTGTATGGACAAAATGAATGCAACTATATATCACAATTTTATATATTATAGTGAAATTTATTTTAAAGACCAAGCCATATATCTATTATACACTTTAAGTTCAGTTACTTATAAATAAAGTAATTTTAATAAAATATTGTATACTGTTATATTCCATAATTTGTTTAAGTTTTTTATCTACAATAAATAATGACCAATAAATAAGGATCTATTATATTAAGTATAGGTATAGATTAAATATTGAACGGGTAAGTGGTAAATTGGCAAAGTCCATAGCTATAGATAATTTGTAGGCGAACCTTTGAATTTTACCGAATACACTTTTTAAAGAATCAAAGCACGGTTTAATTTTTTAATAAATAATAAAAAAATCAATTGTATTAAATTAAATATATTTAGAATACATAGCAGCCTTTAAAAAAGAAAAAAATAGGTATTGTGTAAAAACTTGGAATGTCAATTTGTGTTTTTCTTTCTTCGGAAATCGAGTAAATAAACATCGCCGAAATTGAATTATAAATAAATACGAAAAAAAAATTCTATAAAATATAAAAACGAAATTTAATTTTGAACAATTTGATTCTTTTCTATGAAAGACATCAGATAAAAGTGTCTGTATTTTTACGAGATTGATCTATTTTTGTTTAAACAAAATTGTATTTAAAATTGTATTAATTTTAAAAATAATAAAAAGAGAATAGGAGAAAATCATTGTTACTGCAGTAGATAGTCAGATTGTTCCGCACAATCAATTAAGTCTAACCGTCAATTAAGCCCTGTTTTTATTTTTCAATTTTCTCAGTTTACGCGAGTCATTTCTGGTGAAATATCTTACGGAGATACACTGCGTATTATATAGATTATATAGGTAAATATATATTATTTTTCAGTCGGGCCGAAATCGCCGTCTGTCGCCCGTATATATACGATGACGGGATCGCCGTCTTTATGTCGTTCCGGAATACACCTGCAACGATACACATAACGACGTAATAAATCAAATCGACGGCACCGGAAAACCCTCGTTCCGAATTCTTTTTATTTCTATATTCATTTTCGTATTTTTTTTTTTTTTTATTTTTTTTTCGTTTTGTTTTACGCGTGTAGTATTTTTGTACTCACCGCGATGTTCGTGCGGTGTCGTCGAGAGGCTGCGGACGAAAACGTCGTAAAACATTCGCACAAACAAACACTAGCCGAAAAAGACACCCGAATTTTCGGGACGGAAAACGGATTATTTTGAAACGATTTTTTTTTTTTTTTTTTCAGAAAAATTTAAAAACACCAAAAACGTCGCGAGTGCGCACTCATAACGCGTCGCGTGCACATTGTACGGGAATTTTCGACAAAGACGAGAGATGTGTGTATGTATGTGTATGTGTTTATGTGTGTGTGTGTGTGTGTGTGTGTGTGTGCGTGTGTATTTATGGGTGCGTGTGTGTGTGTGTGTATGTGTGCGTGTGTGGAAAATCGGAAAACGCACGACACGACGGCGACTTTGAAGGAAAGCGACGGTTACGAACACCGCACCGGCCGGTCGAAAGGTTGCTCGGAAACTGGCGGGAGCATCGGCGGCGGCGGCGGCGGCGGCGGCGGGCGAAAGTGTACGCGACATGGACGGTCGGCGGGACCCCGTGCGCGGGGGGGGGGATGATGTGACACGGGGTGGTTTGTATAGATTGCGGCGGCGGTGCGGGGAGAAAGCCGTACGCGAGAGGAGAGGAACGATTCCTCTGCATTCGCGCGTGTATGTATATATATATATATATATATATATACGCATGAACCGCCTTGCCTCCGCTCGGTGCACTAAACACCGCCGTGGTGGCGCACACTACACCGGTGCAGGGGCGGTGAAAATCTCCGCCTGAGATAGGCGTGTACGACGTACTACGATAACACGTATAGGTTGACCGGTGTGTGTGCGTTTATTTATTTTTCTGTTTTTCTTTGTTTTTTCTTTGTTTTTTTTTTTTTTTTTTATTCGGTTTTTAATCGACAGATCCGTTATCTCGTCGTCAAAGCGAGACCGGTGACACGGGGCCCGTGGATGAAAAAACCGGACCCCCTATCCCACTTCCCGATCCGATCAATCCGCACAGATAAATATACCCGTTATCCGTGTTTTTTTTTTTTTTTTCTTTTTTTTATCGTTATAATACGAAACCGCGTATATTTTATTTCGCGTGTATTTTTGCCGAGGACGGACAGTAACGGCGGGAGAAGTTATTAGTTTTTTTTTTTTTTTCAAAATTTGACAATTTTTTTTTTTTTTATATAACGTAGTGTTACTGGGAAAAGTGAATTTTTTATAGTTCTCATTTTGAAAAATTCCCTTTTGTTTTTCTATCATTCAAATTATTATAAAAATATTTTACTCCGTGACCGTACGCATTTATTTTCTAATCACTATAACGTGTTAATACTTCACAATATATATTTTAATTAAGTACCTATATTATAATAAAGTTTCGAAATAACTCGTTATTAAAAAATTCAATAAACATATGGTCAATATACCTACTTCGGTAAAATACACATAAAATATATACTAAAACCAACATAAACTTTTAATTAAAACTTAAGAGTAAACATAAAGTATATTTTTAAATAAATTCTTAACATAAATTAGTTATATATTTAACCAAAATTAAAATTTAACTTTTAACTCACCTTGATTTTTATTATTTATTATTGACTAACTTAAAATAATATTTTTTAATTTTCCCAATCTTGAATTTTGTACAGCTAATAACATAATAAATTATCTTATTATATATTATATATAAAAATGGACAAATATTATATGACCTTTATACATAGATAGATAGATACATACATACATAGATTTTAATTTTTAACGTTATACAGAAAAATCTTTTAATATCAAACATTATTATCTTAAAATTCCAGTAATTTTAAAATTTACTTTCCTTCTTAATACGTGATTGGTTCCTAACCTACAATCATTGCATAGTTTTCAAATTCAAATTTATAAGTTCTCAGTTACAACACTCTGAAAATTTAAGTTCGAGTTTATATTTTTAATGGGTTTGAAAAATATCTTAAATTTGTTTCATTTTTGTAGTTTAATCGTAGAATAAAAGAATTACAATGGGTACTTTATAATAATTCTCACACATTTTTTATAACTATCAAATTTACTCAACCACTATATTTTTAAATTGGTTCAGTGCAACTATGTTCAAGCCTGCCAAAAAATACGAAATTTATTATTATATATTTTAACGTAATTTTATATATTATTAGAAATAGTAAGTTTATTGATTAAAAATAACACCTCATTTTATATGATCATGTAATTTATGATGCACAGTGCACTATAATGTAACATAAATCTAAATAATTGTTGCAAGGCTACACGTAATCTATTTAATATTAGGGTTGAATTTTTCGGACATTTCTCGACTCTCCAGTGTGTATTATGATTATTTTATTATATATTTTATACTATACTATACACATACTATAACTATCAATTTATATTTAAATTACTAACTTTACGTAAACCTATTCTACATTGCTTGCGGTGTACACTACATCAGGATATTAATAACCCAAAAGCTCCCATCGGGACTTTTTATGCATTTATGTTTCAATCATTAGATATTATAATATATTATATATATATATTATCTTACCACTGTTAAAACAGTATCGTAGATGGAAAATATACTACTTATAAAATCCTCCTAAATACTTATAAATCTTAAAAATATTCATCTGTCAAAAAAAATACTCAATCTACAACCACTGTATACTTGTATTGTAATTGTATTCCATCAGTATCTTTCGATAAAATACAAGCATATTTTATTAGGACCTCCTAAATAAACCTAATTTTTTAGATGTCTACCTCTAAATAAAGAAAGAATGGAACTTAACTTATGATCAAAGTCAAGGGTTTCAAAAATGTTTTCATCCAATTGTATATGGAATAATAATCATAATATGATAGTTTAAAAATTAAGGGACAAAACACGAGTAGATAATTTATTGAACATCAACTTTGAAAATACCTAGTCTCTGAATAATGGGTTGAAACCGAATGAATTTTAAAGTGACTTAACATTTGCTTTAAAGTAGTTATTCTAATCAAAAATTATAGACATAGCTGAGTTCAGAATTCTAAACCGGTATTAAAGTACCTATCAAGAATAAAACTTTAAACTTCTGACCCTCTTGGTGTGGTACTTATATTAAGCTTCAGTTTTTATACGCAAAATTTCGGATAAGGATGTTCTTAGGCACATGCATAATGATGGTACTGACTGATTCCAGATAGGAAAATCAGTTTTTTTGAAATGTAATGCCTTATCACGTTCCTATTTTTATTCCTTACTCGACCCTAAACGCATAATGGATACGGGAAAAAATGAGCTGCTAGAACTATTGACGTTCTAGGGCCCCTGATTGGGCCATTGACTAACTAAAGCTTCTAATGGCCTGCCGGAATAAAAATAATGCTGGGACTTATCTGCCCCGGCAAGATTTACACTGAATTCCATGTTTGTTTTGTGCACATATTTTTGCATACGTCACCACCGCAATTTGTACTTACAGCACGTATCTACATAATATTATTATATAATATTATATATTGTGCATACACCTATATACATAATATACGACAGGTACTGTTCGTGTGAACGAATGAGGACTTTGAATGAGACATCTATCGCCTGGATGTATATTTCGTGTTTCTCGGCGACATTGCCGCTAGCGGTTAGACTGGGTGTTCCGGTTCGTTTAATAACGAGTAGTAGTGTCATTTTCATACTCGAAACACGAACGCACTGACAGTGCGACGAAACGAAATTTCATGGGCATGCCCCCCCCCCCCACACACCCACACACACACACACACACACCTATACATACCATCCCTTCCTCGTCGCCCGTATGGTTTCAGTTTTAACAGAAAAAACACGTATAATAAGATTACAGGGTTTTTAAGCCGAATTATTGAATTCTGGTAGGTATTGGTTAAATTTAATCAAATTGAGTAGGCGGTATTGAAAATTTTAATTTTTGAAATTCATCAATTACGTAGGTCCTAATGTTGTAAACGCCAAACGACCAATTTAAATTCGGGTATTATTTAAAAAAAAAAAAAAGTCCCAGCAGTTGAATTTTAATTGAAATGTTATCATGAAAATACATCTTTAGTACCTAACAGAATTTTCCGAGAGAACCACGTAGGTAATAATATATTTACAGTTTTTGTACTCAAAGTATTGAAATCGAGTATTAGGTTATGTGGTATTATAAAAAAAAAAGAATTTTAATCGCTTTTTAGACATTCGAAATTTTAAAATTCGTCATAGTTGAGCAAATATAAGCATAAACAAGTTAGGAAACCCCACTCTACTAGCGTGCTAAATTCCCGGTTTCTAAACGTATTTTAAACAAAATATTGAAATACAAAACTCCGAATAATATCTATCTCCCTAGTAGCGAAATCAATATTCATAATTTTTTACTAGTAACTACGGACGGACAGACGGTCGTATAGTCAAAAGGACTGAGATATGGACACAACGGGGATATAAGGTATATGAACTTTCATGTGTTTAACCTAAATGTATACCGAGGTTTTTTAAGAATTTATAGTACATATTTTTGGCTAAAAAAATCTAAATCATTTTAAAATATAGGTAAGCTTACAAACAAGTATAAATTAACGCATCATTTTCAGATCATATATAAAACCATGTAAAAAATAATAATACTAGTATTTTGACTAGAATTATTTGTTTTGAGTATCAATTTCGGTATTCTATTGTGAGACAGAGAAATAATTCACCTTTTATTCTTCAGAGAGAGATGTATCAGTTGCAATTGAAAGTACTAAAATTAGATACTAATTCAATTTTTACTTTTAAAATAGATCTAAGTTTTTATTTCAAATATCAAATACAAAATATATTTATTGAGTGTACTGCCGTTTATTTAAAATTCGTTGTATATCATCCATATAAATTGGAAGATACGAAATGTGTATAATAATATAATTTTGTGCAAAATATTTTAGTGAACATTTTTATTTTAATATTTGACAATAATCTTATCTTACACATGTTATATTCGATGATACATTTAGAAGAATATTATATGAGGATGCACAGACATAATATATGACCCGCGATAGAAAAGCGATTCTAATATATATTATTTATTTCATTTAAAAATCTCTTGTTATTTTTTTCTCTGTGAAATAAACTATAAACTATATATCAACAAGACCGAAAAATCGAAAAAAACTTTGAATAAAGTTATAACTTTAAAGGAATTTAATTTTTCGTTTTATGAATAGTTCACTGAAATTTTCATCGTGTTATAATAATATTATTTTTAAAAAAAAATTATAATATGTATTTTTTTTTTTTTTATTATAGGTAAAGTTTTTCAATTTTGAGGTTTTGTTCTTTTCACTATGGCTTTGGAGTACACACTGAAGTACACAAATTAAGAGTTCACTGGCTAAAACTGTTTAAAATATGTTTTTCTTTGATGTTGTACGGGCTATTTCATGTTTTCCACACCTCTTTTCCAAGTCATCACTCAATAATATATATATTTTTTTATATAGAACGTTAAATGATTTAAGATAAATTCAGATTGGTTTTGTTTTGATTATACATAATGTTCTTTTTATAATATTATTGAATACACAAGGATAATTTCTAATTATTTTATTATTATTCTTTACTATTTAGGTTACTAGATATAAGTTTAGACGCCTTATAACTCAATTCCGTATCCGAAACCTATAAAATATAATGATATATTAATATATAATATATAATATAATAATAATATATCTTTAAAATACCATTCTGATAAAATTTTCAACCGAAAATGGGAAGATACACATGAAAAACTTTTAAGTATTCAAAAATTGTAACAAAATAAACGTTTTAATCTGTTCGGAAAGTAAAATTAAATATTCATAAATATGTTTAGACTAAAATATGAAAAAATTTAAAAGACATATTTTATATTTTTAATTCGACATATTGAGATCTGAATGAGTTATTTTAATTATGTAAAACTATGAATTTGCATCCATATAATAATTTTGATAAATAATTATACATTATTTAACCCACTCCTCTAAGTTAATATCTTAATTTAAAAGCTGACTACCACTGAATCATACCAAATTTTAGAACAAATATTATATTGAACTTGACAGAAATTATTGCATGTGAACACATTTGGTTCTATATAGCTGGACCAAGATTATTTTATTAATTTATTTTAATTTTTGTTACAAATGATTTATTTTATATTTTCAGAGTTGTTAAAATATATGGAAAATATAAATCAAATATTGCCCACTATGTTAAATTTTATTTGTGTTTACTTATAATATTCTTTAATATTATAATATTCTATCTAAAATATCTCCGTGTTATAATTTCGGAAAATAAATTCATGAAAACGTTTTTTATATATATATTTTATTTTATTTATATCACTTACCTATACCAGAACGCATATTTTAAATTATAGGTAATTCCATTTGCATAACTTGTAAAAACTATTCATGTTTAACGTTACTTTAGGTTATTATTAACCACAAAACTTTAAAATATAGTATCTCGCCCTCATTCTTAGCAAGTATGAAGTTTTATTTCTGCAATGTAACTCGAAAATATCTATTGCATAACTAAGTGTTTGATATACAAATATTTATGTGTAAACTTATACGAATTAGGTACTATATAGTTAATATTTTCTTTGGTTATCATTTTAATAGTGGATTTGATTACCATACTCAAAATTTACGTCAAATCGAATTTGACTGAAAATAATAATGTAAAGTTTTGGCAAAGAGTCACTACCTATTAATTCCATATTGAATAAATACAAATTTTACAAGGTTTTTATGGTCAATCGGTAATATATTATACAAACAACATTTAACCCGAATCAGTGTGATATTTATTTTTAGATTTATTTTAAATACAAAACAATAACGTATGTTTGAATATAATAAAATATACCTATGTATAACATCTACCTACACAACATTCAAGCTCTCGATCGATCCGTAATAATTACGCACGGCTATTTTACTACTTGAGGCGATTCCCAAAACCCAAGGTACCAATTTCCAGCCAAATCCGAAACACTCGCGCCAATCGGTATAATGTCCCCCAGTTAGTAATTTATCATCTCGAGATTGACAATTTTATTACTATCCTACAACAAATCTAGTTCCAAATTGAATTTCTCTGGGATTAATTCGATTAATCCCAAACTGTTGGTAGCTGTGGTCGTTGTATTCTATTGTATTGGACGTTACGATTATTATGTCGGTATGATGATTATTCGACATTTAGCTAAAAAAAACTTTTAAGAATCATTCAAAAAACTGAAAAATATTGTCATATGAATTTAAAAACGAAATACAAACGAACAATCCAATATATATATATATTTAAACACAAAATTGACAATAAATTCCTATTATATTTGTATGTTTTTCGTCTGAGTCGACTGAATTAAAATTGACCGACTTTAAAATATCAACAATGTACAATAAATGTATTTCAAATTATTTATAATATCACTAATAATGGTACTAAGATCTTATGTAGTATAATTGTATATATTGATAATGGTTTGTGGTTAGCCATTTCATTTAAATAATTACTTAAAATCATGTTTTGTTTTTTAAAAGTCACACGATCACTATTGAAACATATTCTATCACATATGTATGTAAAGTTACAGATATTCCACTAAACAATCACCAATATTATAATAATTGTAAATTATTTATAGTTATATATTGTAGGTATAAACACATTATTACTGTACGACATATTTAATTTACAAGTTACATATGTCCCTACTATGAGCTTAATATAATATTATCTGAAAATTATACCCTTATCGGTGGTCTGATTACCTAAAGAACTCGTGTCGTCTCTCTATAAAATCTAATACTATAAGTGATTATTCAATTTGTTTAATTTATTCTAAAATTTATCCAATTACAATACTACCTATATAAAAATTAAAATCTATAAGTTTTTAAATTGTAGTTGTAAATAAAGATACGTTGGAAAAGGGATAAAGTATTAATCTACCATTTATTATTCGATAATTTAGTGAAATAAAAATTTCAAAGTGTAATGACTTTTTCAAAATAATTAATTTTATGAAGTGTTTAAATATCGGATTAAAGTATCTTTTAAAAGAATAATTTTTAAATCAATACGATTATTTATAACTTTAAACAGTAACTATTAATAATTATATTTACACTTTGTTTGGACGAAAATATTTGTTTTTATATTTTACTGATCGATACATAATGTAAATTAAATACTTACCTTACATTCATTCGAGACACATTTGTTAATAGTTTTCAAAATGGTTGTTTTATTATTCTCAGGAGGAAAACCAAATCAAGTTTGGCAATTCCAGGGTATATACCATATATTCTACGTTCCCAATGATTGAGTACAAATTGAATTATATTCTTATTTTTGAGATTTCATAATATGTACTAGCAACAATAAATATAGAAAAGTCGATTTCTCCGGCAACGAACTTACAATCCCACGTTGATGTTATCATTGTTGCCAAAACACCCGATGAAAAATTCAATAACTCTATCTCGAAAATCCTTCTTACACTTACAGTGAGAATGACGGTGTTATTTATTTATTTGCCACCAATGGCCAGTTTTCGGGTTGACCTTATAGCACCGAAATCGTGCATATAGATCCTGTTATGTCGGATTTAAACGGTATCATGTCGTTTTATGACTTGAAAAAATCCAGAGGGTCTAAACTGAAATGCTAGAGAAGCGATCAGTTGTATATATTCCTGAAACACGGGATATGTTGGAAACCACGATCAATGCCCAACAATCTCACTAACAATAATTCGCAAAGGTTGAAATAATGGGTTTTCGTATGTTTACTTTTGGCCCCGAGCATCCCTCAAAGTCAATACTTTATTGCACAAAATTAAACAAAATGTATAAAGCTATTGACTAAGAAAAAATAGCATTATACAATTTACACGAATCATTTATAATGTTGGAAAAAGTAATGCCCAAAGCATAGACGTGAAAATATCTTGTGTGTTTAGATTTTATAAATTCTAATATTTGTAAATACTAGCGTAGTCCTGTTATTTTTATTTTTTTTTACCGTGCATATAATCAATCTATAAAATAATCTTTATTAATATATTGCATTTGACTGACTTCAAACAATTGTTAACTATATTTATCCTGCGTATTTCTTGAGACGATATTTAAATTTTCACTGAACAAGGACTGAATAAATTATATAACAAAAATATTTTATAGAAACAATTATTATTATTTTTTAATTAAATCTTTACTTTATGTTGTTTAGTTATTATTATTATTATTGTTTTTTTTTTTTTTTTTTTTTTTTTTTTTGTGTCCCGTACAATTACTAAGTTCGGCAAAATGAATAATATTTTTATACTTACCTACAGTACATACGGTTTATCGAACTAAATTATTACTCAACAATGTTTAATCGAATTTGTATAAAATAACTTTAAGCCTAGAAAAAATGTCTTATAATGTAATTATGTTTTACCAATTATTTTTAATTTGTTTATATTATTCATTGGAAATAATATATTTTATTGTAGGATTAAGTATATTAAATAAACTATACATATAGGTACCTATATTATAGAATAATATCAACAAAAGCTATTATGCATGATGTATACGCAGTCTTAAAGATACACAAGAATATACTTTATACTTAATTTTAGTCGTGAATACACATATATTTTAACTTGTATTCTCGTAGTCTATTTAAACATTTATCACATTTACTACAGGTAAATCTTTATAATGAGAAACTTATCCGGTACATACAATTTATATATTTTCTTGTGATTATTCTTATTATGCCATGCATTTTGTAATTATAAATTTACCAATTTAAATATTGAAAATAATAATGATTATTAAAAGTAGGCACAGTTAATTAAATAGGATTTTATTATGTTATTAACATCTCACCCTTCATTTTAGTCTAAATTCTTTCAAACCATACTAATTATTTATATCAATAATGACATTATTTTCATGTAACTTATTTTTAACCTTAATTATTTCACTATAAAACTTTATCGTCACCGTTTAAAATCATAATTATTTTTAAAATCAAAATGTGTGATGAATAAACTTAGACCTGTATACAAACTTATTCAGGATAAAATGAAAATTAATTTAAGAATACTATATTGTATAAACCATAATAACTACAATGTAGTATTATTGAAAGGTTTATCACTATATTGAAAATAATAAAATTATATTATTAAAGAAAAAAAAAGGCGGTCGTCAAAAAGAGACAGAAGCACTTCGCTCGTCGGATAGGATAGGATTGGTAGAATGATGGGATGTATAGAACGGGTGATGGATTTAATTAAATTGAAAATACGGATAAATGTTTTAATTTGAAAAAAACGATTATAAACAATTATTTTAAAATTACAAACTACAATAAATTATCTATCACAAATATTTGAACTTCAAAATCCTACTCGACTCCTTTGACTCAAAATGTATATACATATATACATTATGCATGAAAATAAATAAATTACATTTTAAAATTGTATGAAAAAAAAAAATATTAAAAAGTTAAAAATAAATTTTACTAATTTAAACACGTCAATATAGTGCTATAATTAATAATTGGGGTACATGTAAAGTTTCTGGAATTATAATTTTGTAAATAATAAAAATGTTCTTTTTCATTATTGATAATAAGTTATGTAAATTGTTTAAAAAGTTGCTTACCATTTAAGAAAAGTATAACACCTAAACCACTACAATGATAAAATAATACTTAATTCTAAATTTGTATTAAAATAAGTATTTCAAGTTTATAAAAAAAAAAAAATGTTTAAATGTATATATTCACAGAGAATATGAGAACAAGTGAACACAAGTAAAACTGTGACCCTCTACATAAAAAAAATGAAATTACAATCATTAATTTTCCCATCCTGTCTATTCAAAATCTGCAGTTCTTACCAAAAATCATATAAATATATTTATTTTTTTTTTAAATGAAAACGGAAATGAAAATTTTGAGGTCTCATTGCTTGTAGAACTTTTTTTTTAATATTCATAATTAAGGATTAAAAATGCGGTTAACGTATTACAAATATTTTCCTATATATGTTTTTTTTTTTTTTTTTTTTTTTTAACGTGGGTCGTATATTGTTCGTTCAAATGTGGTATGGCAAATTAATTATTAATACTCAGCCGTGTATTGAAATACAACTATAAGTACACTATAGATTCTACAAGTGGGACTCGAAAATGATTGGTACAGTAGAAAAACTTGAACGTATATTAAAATGTGCAATATATTTTAGAAAGAAAAAAATTATTGTGTATTTTAACACGTCAAAATGTTTCATTGAAAACTCGTAAGTAATTAACGTCGGTGAGGCGTTCTTGCCAGCTTTTTATCTTGAAAACTTTGCACCGATAGCTTTTAATTATATTTAATTACTTACAAAAAAATTTTAATTTCGGCTAAAATATTTTATTCGGTCCTTTCGGAGAAATTATATAAATATAATCACGGGGTGGAGGTGGACGGCTGGTGTTTTTTTGTGCCCTTTGGCACAATATAAAACGCTGATGTTTTTTTCGAATATAACGAACGACAGCAACCTTATATTTCTCGAATCTCCCAAAATCGTAGCGGCAGTTTATCATCTGAATAAATGAAGTAGAATTCTTTTGTTCCGACGTTTTCCACGTCAACATTCTTAATATTCTTGTCAATAAAACTTTAACGTTCGATCTGAGAAATATTCTTTGAAGCCAGCCGAGAATAACGTCGCCGTGAAGTTTTCGTTATACGCAAGTACAATGTATATAGTATACTCGTAAACGCACAATTCAAAGATTAGGAAATGTTGAATTTTCAAAAAAAAAATTCAACGTATTTTATAAAATAAATTAGCAGAATTTATTTGTTTTTTTTTTTTTTATTTCATTTTCTGTTCTCTGGGACTGAAATACATTTTTATGAGCATTTTCACTCTAGAAATTGCCTTAGAAAATCCCGCACAATTGTCGTACAAACATTCATTTAAAAATTTCAACATTTTCGTTTTTTAATAATTATCAATACTTTATATTAAACGTACTGGAAAACTAAATATAGAAATTTCCTCTAACCAAAAATATTGACTTCTTGAAACATTATCCGAGTAACGAGTTTTACATAACAATGTACTCTGATATCATTTTATCTATATTTAATAATAATAGACTGTCGCGGACCAAATCTATTTTAATGTAAATATCTGAATTGAATTCAAGGAACCGACTAGGTAATAATAGCAAAAGTGGACAGAATCTTGGTAACGATTAATTAAGGATATCTTACGTACAAAAGAATACGAAATTTCAATTCATTCAGATATCAATATTAATAATTTAACATAAAAAATAACAACAATAAAATTAATCTATGGACCATGGTGATCACACAAAATAATATTAGGTAATAGGTACACGTAATAATAACTCATAATAACTCGGAAACAAAAATGACTATACAATTGAAAAAAAAATAATATAGTTAATAACATAGGTGTAGGTACGCACCAGTGGCGGCTCGAGTGTAGGGGCGACGGTGCGATCGCACATCCTCTAAAATTGTAACAAATTACTCATTAATAAGTTAGATATTGAATTAAATATTAACAATTATTTATATTTACATTGTAACGCATTTTCAAAATATTATTATTGAAAGTAAAAATTGTTTTCCGTCGTTATGAAAACACTATGAGGTAATTTAAAAATATATGTAGATAATAGCACGGTTAAAATAGATATATATTATTGGCCTTACCACGATTGAACATAAAAAGTACTGCGATGTTGCCGTACCTACTTACATAATATACTCGTATACTTCAACCTGGCGAACAGCATTGTCAATTCCTCCCGAGATTGCAATTTTATTGCCTAAATTTTCCTCCTTAAGGGGCCCAGTGCCGTTCACTTATTTAGGAACGTTATATAGGCAATTTCAATCATACATTTTATTAAATTATTAATTTCACGACCTGTAGTTATAAGTCACTTTTAAGTCAGAATGTACCACAGTATCACAATCAAGGGGATAAAAATTATTTTTGTAGAAAATCAAATTTCCCCGCATTTTGACCATAGTCACTACTTATTGATAACGTAATTTATTTAAAGATGAAGGCAAACCTTTTATTGACATGACATTTTTACGCAATATCATTCGTACATTATTTTAACTATGTTCCGAAATTTATGGAAATTAGATATTTTTTTTTTTTTTTTAATTCTCGGTTAATTTTCGATTTCAAGACCTTTAAATCGCACGTTTATTAAATTTTTTATAGCCATATATAATAATAATAAATAGAAAACAAGTTCAATACAAAATACAAATGCATATATAGGTAAGTATAGGTACATATATTATACGCGTATATATACGTATACGAAATGTAGAACACGATCGAGCATAAAATTCGAACGTGGCAACGTCGCTTAAAATATTTTATGCTCAATCGTGTTCCACCACAATTATTTATTTGTGCGGTTATCGAGTATCGAACAGCGATCGGCGCTGGGTCCACAGATTAAAAGAAACCAGATTGTGCACTCAATATTTATCAAAAAAAAATCGAATTCGATAGTTGTTAATATCGAGCCCCCAAATTAGTGTTACCACATGTTAGAATCTAAAATTCTTTTTTTTTTCTTACTTTTTTAGTAATTCTATGGTGTTTGGGCAAAAAGGGATGAGTCTAAATATGATATTTTTTTGGAAAATGAATAATAAATTTTAAACATATAAAAAAAAAACAATATTTTTGTTTTTTTCCTTTTCACGCAAAAACGATATTATTTAAAGTATTTCTACTTATCTAATAAAACAAATTTTAAAAAAAATGTAGTCCCCGAAAAATAAATTTGCTTGAAACCCCGCAATTCGTAACGCCGCCTCTGTTTATTATTGATGTCTATTGTTATAATATAGTAGATTTAAGTTCAGTATCTGATTTTCACAGAAAATGGAAATAAAACAATTTGGAAGACAATTGTGTAATGAAAGATTGACGAATTGAAAATTTTGAGTATAAAACGTATAAGTTTTATTATTTTGTAATTTTCAGTTCTTGTAAAACGTATGGTATTAATTTTGGTTTAATAAATACCTTTTAAATTGGTCCATAATGATTATTATTGTATTCTACGGTTTTCAAAAATGAATAGTTTTTAATCGCCATCTTATTTTCAAAGCCCACGAACCGCCGTTGATACCCACAATCAGGTGCTCTTCATTTTATGGTACTCACGACACCTTGAGGACCATGGATTGAGTATAACGATGATGACTGATATTGGTATAACGAATGAATGAAGATATGTTTAGTGCATACTACTTGCGTCCCAAATTCTTATCAATAATTCACTTGCGACCGAAAAAAATCAAATACCCGAAACTGTTATCTACAGTGCATACTACTTGTGTCCCAAAAAATATATCAATTAAAATGTTATATATTACCTATTCTCTGATAGTTATCCAATATAAATCGAGTATTTATTCGATTAATAATCGTCGACTCACAAACAGGATTTTGAATAATCGATTAATTCGAGTTAAAATCGAAAATAATCGATTATTTGAAAAAAAGAATCTCCCAGCCCTATTTTTAACAATGGTGTAAAAAATTCGATATTACAATAATAATAATAATAATAATAATAATAACAGTAATACGACGATGACACGATAACGTTCTGCCCGGTCATATGGTTTGGTACTAACTACGAAAATATATCGCACACGTCCGTGTGAATGTCGATAACGGCGGCGCTTAATTATAATAATGATAAATGCATTTTAATTAGATATTATCATAATTGTGTCGGTCGTACGTACGTTATGTGTAACATGGCGGCCGCAACAATGACAGTTACATATATATATTATACTATATTGATTATTAATTTAATTTAATTTTTTTTTATTATCAATTCAAAATTAAAATAATATTTCGATTGTTAAGATAAAAGTACAAAGTATTCCGTAATGGATGTGTATCTAGTTACACTGGAGATAGAAATTATATTGGTTATTTCTATATGTCCATCAAGCCCTCTCAAGAACAATATTGCTATAATTTATTCCCGAAGTGATTGTTTAAAAATACAATTTTAAATTAAACAAACACTCTTAAACTAGGTACACATATTTGTTATTCATACTATTAAATTTAATTTTCTGAGTACACATTGTCTTATATGTACCTAAAATGAAAATTATTCCAATACATTTATAACAAGATTTCAACGTTATATGTGTACACTATAAATAGAAGTATATTATATTATAAATATAAACAATGTGTGTATGGACTAAAATGTCAGAAAAACCGAAGAAAAATCATAAACAATAATAATAACAAAAAAAGGTAATAAATAAATATACAAATTGTATTTTCCTGAAACCATTTTCAGAAAATTATCCACGTTGAAATAAACGCTTCATAGAACTCTTCATCAACTATTAAATATTTTCAATTTTTTTAGGCCTTTAAGCTCACAAACTTTTTCAATACCAGTTGGATATCACTTTTTTTAGATCAATAACTCAAATACAATTTAAAATCCTGCATCAATCTATATTTTTTAATAATTCTTATTTATTTTATTTTTAATTGATTTTTTTGATCATCTAGATCATTTTTTATTCTCTGATAGGGTTTCTTTTATCCTCCTCTCTAAAAAAATATTAACTGTTTAGATTTTGATATTATTTCATACCCATCAGTCTTATTAATCCATTGGCTCATACATTTCTCTCAGAAATGTTATTTTTATTATTTTCCTTAATTAAGTAATAGATTTATAAATTAGATAAGATAAATATCTAGCTTATAAATAAGTTTGTAGTTCTAGGACTTCACAGTTAAAAGACAGTTTTTCCGATTCAATTTATCTCAATAATTTATTTCTTCAATATTATTTTTCTCAGTAATTATTATTAAAATTATAATGTTTCTCATTATTTTTCAAAAATATTTTCAAAACATCCAAATAAACATTATTTCCAAACATAATTTACTTATTTGTTAGTATAAAAATACAATTATATATCGTCTTCTCATATCCTGATTTAATGGGCATCGCGGCACACTATAGAACTGTAATTTATTTAACTTTAAATATATTTATTTCAAACATATATTATTTTATTTATTATTAATTTCAAATAAAATTGAATAGCAATAAACAGAATTAGAAAATTTTATTTTGGAAATTTTGATTAAAAATAACTTTATTTAAAAAAATTATAATTGAGAAATAATTTTTTGGGGAAAAAAAAAATTGAAAAAAAAATGGATTGGTAAAAATGAATTGAGAAAACTTAAATACAATTATTGTAGAACTACTATTACAATAAAAAATGTATAAAGGATCTTTATTTCTTATTATATGCTATTTCTAGTTGTGTGTCTTCCTTGTTTATCCTAAAGTTTTTTTTTTAACTTATTTTCTAGCAAGACCAATTTATTATTACACTGGCATATATACCATCTTAGATTTTTATCCACTAATATAATATCTTGCTTTTGTATCTATTATATTTTATATCCTTTCAATTATCCACCCTGAAAGCTGTTAATTCACTATTTAATCCATCAATCTCTTTATTAATCTTTCACATGGTCTTTTCCTTCTGATTTACTAATATTTATTTAATGTTATTATTTTCATCAATCATCTATGTATCGTATAGCAAACCTCAAAACTATTCTAGACTTTTCTCTGCACAATTAAGAGAATACTCCGATATAGTGCATCGTTTATTTATTATATATTTGACCACATATTCTACTAATTTACTTTTTTCTAGGCATAATATATTCAATATATATTATACCATCTTCTGGGGTTTGCGCATATTTCACAGCCTATATGTCTGATGTCAGAACTGGTTGAAACTGAGAGACATCAGGTTTCCTCTTATCAAAATTTAATAGTCTGTTTAACATTGCACTTAACGTGTTGTACGAAAATTGTATTTCTACATAAACACGATGAGTTTATATGTAACATAATTTTGGACATGTAGGGTAGGGGGGGGGGAGAAAAAGACCCAAAAATAGAGGTGGGGATGTAATATGGAGTGATATGACGTGGGTGGGTGTAAGTAAAGAGGTGCGGAAGATCGATTAAATTAAAAATGCAACACAAGGGCGATTGATTTCAGATAATTGGAGACGAAGACGAAAGTGAAGAAGGAGAGAGAGACCATATTGATTGTGCTTCTATCCCGCACAGACTATTAAATCCACGACCATATGGTATAGGAACAAAACACACCATCGTAATAAAACCGTGTGCCATTTGTAGATATTACGTTATGTCATACTGACTGACGCGATTGTAATTTGGCAGAAAAGTTTCGTCGTCGTCGTAAATGACCGTGATGGCGGGCAGGGCAATATTATAATGGCGGTATATGTATAATATGGTCTAAACCTATGATATTCTCTTTTCGTGTAATAATATAGTGTATACCTATAAACCAACGAAATATACGCCATATTATAATATTATTATATTCGATAAATTAACGGCTGGTGGTCGTTTTTTCGAGAGGGTTCAAATCGGATGCCAACGGGTATTTTTCATCCAGTCATTGTTTAAAAATAATTGCCGGCAGACTATATGGTCCGGCGTAAAACGTAATAATCATCATTTTTCATACCGGCCAACAGTGTGCGCCCGCGGACAGGCCGCAAATCGGTTAAATCTCGACACATACGCACGCACGCATGTACGTACACACGCACGCACGTACATTATAATATAATAGCGGTAATGGTAATAATAGAAATAGCAACAGTGGTCGTAACAGCAGTGGTAGTTTTGGTGCAGGTAAATCCGGGATACACACATACAGATAACGACCCATTAATTCTCTCATCAGTCACTCTCAGCCTGACAACTGTGCACGGCCCCGCCACCTACCCGTCTGCTATATTATTATACGCCGACGTCGTCAACGTCATAGAGCGTTTCTACACGCGCCCGGTAGATACTATTGGCTACCATTCTATTCTACATACATTTCGTACGCATTCCTCGGGCTACTATTATATCGTTATATTATTATAATTATATACACACACGTCTTTAAACACTCGCCCCTCGAACACACTGATGACGATTGATTTGTTCACTCTGATTTTAATGTCGTGGGCGAATACTGAAAAAAAGATCCAACTCAGAATTTCCTACACTCCGAGTTAGTATCTGCTAATATTGTAAGATATTGATCTAGCATATTTTCATCTACAGTAAGTCGTTCAACCATGTCGTGGTTCGTTTCCATTACAAAATTTACGGCTCATAAATAATTTAATAATTGCTGATCATAAAGTAGGTAACACATTTTCAAAAGTTAGCGATTCGGGACCGTTTGGCTCTTATATAACAATACCATAGCAAAATAATATGGAAATCCCACTTGCATACAAAGCAGGATCTTATTCAACACATTCCAAGTCACTAAATTCAAAAAAATAAATAAAAATACGGTTTTAAATATACTTCAAACTAAAAAATTAATTAATTCAATTAATTCAATACATTTATATTTTTCTAGTTTTTTTTTTTATTCATTTGTAACTTGATTATGACTTATGGTCGAAAATAGTTGTTATATATATATATTTTTTTGTTTTTTACAAATACTCTAAGAACATTTTCAATTAATATATTATTTTTGCTATAATATATTATATTAATTTTACATGTATTTTTATTACATTTACAATTTCATTTACATATTGTGGTACATTGTTATTTTTTATAATACATATTTATTTTTACATTTTAAACCTAATTATCCCATTTTTTGTGCTATATTTTGAAATTTTAATTAGCTAATTTACATCATCCTTAAGTAGAAATTACATATTTCAGACACGTTGTAGTATAAATGGTATTGTATAAAAATATTGAAATTGCATTAATGTATATATTATTTGTTTTCTATGCTAGTAATATTTTTACAAATACTTCTATGGCAGAATAATATAACATTGAAATAATATGGTCAATTTCATAGTATAGCAAATTTCACGGAAATGTTGTGAAAACATTTAATCACAACATTGAATTACAGAAAAAGATAAAATAGGGAAAAAGAACAAAACAAGGTTTGTTTAATAATTCAATTTAAAAATACAATATTTATTTTAATAACCTAATATATACCCACACAGCACAAATATATCTAATGGATATACAATGGATACACTCTGTGGATATCCTAAATATCCAATGGATATCTATTCGATATCCAAATGTCCGCTTTTTGGTCATTTATGGATATCCACAAGCAATATCTAATGGATATTTTTAAACAATATTCAATGGATAAAAATAAAACTGTACACAAATAAGACAAGATGCAGTATAGAAACGAGCACTCCTAAAGTTTTTGCACAGGGAGCGGGAATCGAACTGCCTACCCCTACGTACTTATACAACTACACGAAGCCGAGTGCGCTACGCTAACCAAGTCCAAACTATGAAAGATGTCGGTATATATAAACTCTGTCGATAACGGGCAACCAACGATAGCCGAAAAACTTGTAACTTGTAAGTCATAAACATTATGATTATTACTTTTTCTGATAATGATTTTAAATTTATCTTTCCAGTGTGTAATAGCTTATGCAATAAAACTTGCAAACATTCATTAATATTTACAATCTGTTAGTAAAAATCTGAGTTTCTATTAAAAGTAGAAAATTGAATTATGCAAGCGGAAGGGTTAAAATTTTTAATATTTTCCTAAAATGTGTGTAGATAAATCAGTATTTTCTAACTCTCTTGAAAATCCCATTTCAATCAAAGGCTACACGATATAAATATAGCGTTGTATGGTTATTTCGCATATCCAATGGATATCTGATGGATAATTATTGTGCTGTACAAATTATATATTAAATAATTTGCTATGAAACATATTTTTTCTGTATGGTTATAATATTACCTGTATTAACATTATACAGTTATATGATATATCCAATAGATATCTATAAAAGTTCTTTTGTAGATAATCCATTGAATGACTATTTAACATATCCAATGGATATCCATCCGAACTCATTTCTAGATAAGACATTGTATGGTTATTTTGTATATCCAATGGATATCCATCCAAACGCATTCCTAAATAAGACATTGTATGGTTATTTTGTATATCCAATGGATATCCATCGGATAATTTGTGATGTGTGGGTAATTACTATCTTCTTCTGTCTCACCATAAATTAAATATTCCACACCATATTCAAATAATATAACTAAATTGACATTTAAATATACTCGATTTTACAATCTATTAAAAAAATATTGTCAAAATATTCATATGCTAAAACTATTATAGAGATCCTTATTGAAAAAATTACAGATAATGAAAAGGTTTAGAGTTTTATCTAAATTTTAAATTGCTATTCTAAACAACTTGCAAATACCGAGTTACAACCTTTAATACCTATATTTCATATGCATTATAGATATAACTATCATATATGTAACTAAATATAAATGTATTTTTATGAATTTTTATTAAATAAATGAATACCTACAGGGTAAAATGAAATAATACAGGGTAAAATGAAATAATACCTCAAACAGTATTTTAAATAACATTAAATAATTGTTGACAATTATTATTTCACCAAACCAGATTATCAAATAATTATAATTATTTTTCCGTTTTTCATGTAATTCATAAAATTCAGTGTGCTATTATTGTACTATTACATAAGTCCTTATATTGTTGATGATAAATTGTTATTTTGGTGTCACAATATACACTTTATAATTCATTGCCACTAACTAGTTTAAATCTTATCGCTTAATATTATAAAATATATAATTTTCTTAATAAATATTTGGAATAATTATAATATTATTAATAAGAATGATCAAGTGTATCTATTCAATTATAATTCATATTTAATTAATTTTTTTAATTTATAAAAAATGTTTTTACAACATAATTCTCTTCTGAAACTTGAGAAATGAATGATGAGGCTTTCTGTCATTCTATTACATATACGCCCGGAGTAAACAATGATGTACGCATCATAATGTTAAACAGTAAATAGGAAATAAACAAAAGACGAATGTAGTAGAGATGATCATTTTAAGGTGAATCAATGCAGTAATGACTACAGAAGACGAAATAAGAAATTATTAAATAAGAATTGGTATAGGGTTGGATTTGAAAGTTGACAAACCGAGAAAGAATATATTGAGATACTTTAAAAACAGAAGAGACAATAGCAGTAGAATAATATAGGGAATATACGTCAGATTAATGAACAGAGAAGAAGACCAATAAAATCTGGGAGTTGTAATAGAGCTCATACTATGTGATAGGTGGGTGTCAATGAAAATGATACAAGAAATTAAATTAAGTGCAGGTATCATGAGAAGGATGAGAGAAAAATAATTGTTGATAAATTTAAACTCAAATTAACAATTGATACATTTAATATAAAAGTAAATTTAATACATATTATTCATTTTGAAAATTCTACGATTTTTTTTATAAATAACTAAATTCGTAAAAGCTAACGCATTTTATCTAGCATAAAACATGTTTACACGTGATAGTATTGTTCTATACATTTTTCTCGTCATCATTTCTTTGTCACTACAGTACTTTTGTATCATGAAAAATTCAACACATTAATGAATTAAATATTTTAAAACTAAATTTATTAGTAGTTCGCGAAATATAGAAATATCACAGTTTCACAGTAGTTATAACATTAATTTAAAAAATACAAACCTGTAGAAATCAAATTTTAATACATTATAATCTAAATGATGAATGAAGTTAATATATTTTGTTTTATAATGTTTTTTTTTTTTTTTTTTTTTTAATTTTAAATTACTCGTGAAATGCACTAAATAGCACCAAGTATCTGCATTATAACAAATATTTTATCAAAAACTCTAAATGTAAAATCTTTTAAAAATAATAAAACTTTTTCTAGTTAAGTATAAATAACTCTTTATTTATTTCACTATTTATCTTATAACAGACGTTAGTACGTGATTATTTTTTAAAAAAAAATGTTAATTTATAATTATTCATTTGGAGTTTATATAATTTATAATTAATGTTTTTTGAGAATTCCTGATAATTTAGAAAATGGTTGTATACTTTCAAGTAAAATTTAACTATTTAAGCATTTAATCTAAATGTCTACTCTTATTATCATTTGTTTACAATATGTTTTATAATGTAACTGCTTCAAAAATCTTCATCAGAAAGAAAAAAAAATAACCATATAAAACCTATAATATTTTTATTTTCCTTACAGTTCAAAATCACGATAAATTAATTTTATACTTTGTTTAGGTACATAGTATACATAATATGATTTTATTTATTATCAATATCAGTGATGTAGGTAGTCATGGGATTAGAGAGACCACGGTTTCCGTATATTTGTATTTTTTGTATTTTGGACCTTTCTTTTGCTCTCATATAGGGACACTTTAATAAAATTCGTATACATAAAAATTTCATAAACCCTTATTACATTATTATTGATTAATATAATTTAGTAAAATATGGGCTTAAAATCAAAAGATTAAAAATATCTTATTTTCAAAAAAATAAATGCTGAATTCTTAGCATCAAATTAGAACCTTTTGGCTCTGAACCCATGAATCACATTAACTTTTTGACTTCATACGACGAAATACTTAAACTGATTATGCATTAAAGTATATATAAATGCACTGTACGTACCTATGTGCAAAATTCGTTAATTTTATTACGACTCCACAACGTATAATTTAATATATTACTTGTTTGATCGTATTTGAAATTATACGAACCACTTTAACACAATATCCTATAATTCATTTTTCAAAAGTCAGTAGTTTTGTCCCTTTTGTACCCAATATGTAAAACCATATATACACATATATACATAAATATATAGGTAATTTTCTGACAAAGGGATTTTTCATTTATTATTATATATTATTATTATTATTAATATTACATAACTTTAAATTAACCAAACATAGTATCTGATATATAGATGGACGTATACGTGAACTGTCTATTCAAATTAGATGGCCATCATCATTATATTTGAATGAAATATCATTTTCCCATTCTAAAATGATTCCATTTAAGAATGCACTGAATGTAGATCATTTTTTAATGAAATCTTAATATGCACGACGTAATTATTCCGTTATTTCACGACTGTGGATTGAATGTATAAGATAAATAAAGATATGTAAGATAATGTAAAGATAAATATTGTATTTAGTGCATTTGAAATTTGCATATCCTTTTAAATCACATTAATTCATATATATATGTGAATATGAAATCACACCGAACGTGTTTTCAGGGATCTTAAGAATAACTTCAATTGTAATTATTTAATTAATTCCCTCTCCGTTTCCTGATCGCAAACATGCAATTTCCACTATAAACACACAAAATTACTAACGACGTATTTGAAACCAAAATTATAATATTATTAATAGTAACAAACTTTAGTAGACAAAACAAAAACAAAAAACATTAGAGAATACATTTAAATGAATTGCCATCCCCAGTGCCTTTTTTAATGGGATTTTTTTATTGGAAGTTACAAAATTTAGTTTTATTTTTTAATTACGTAATCATCTATTATCCCTTCCTTTAAATCATTCCGTATTAATGTGTTATTGAGTATTACATACTTCTGAATTCTGATTGAAAAATACATGTGTTTTCTTATTTTAAATATTTATAACCTACATTTATACAACATATACTTAAAAATAATTTTTTTTACATAGTATTTCTATATTGTTATATTATATTATTCTAGCCATCATTATTATGGGCATTTAATAAATTAATCTAAATTATAATGTGTGTTGGATTTACAATAATGTGTTTTTTATTTATTTTTTACTTTTTTGTTATGTATGTGTATTTTGTATGTTTTATGAGTACTTAAGAGAAGTGGAGACCTCTAATAGTTTCTAAACACAAATTTTTTGATGTATTCGATAAGTTAAAGATGCCATTTTTCGATTTTTCAATTGTTTCTTAAGCTAATATATTTTAAAAATAAATTTAATAAGTATAATAGATACATATACTAGAAGTTTAGTCTTGTCAGTAGGACACGATAGGGTATTATTATTTTATATTTTGAATGAAATATAAATAATTGCACTCTGAAGATGATTCAAAATTAATTTCAGAAAGTAGATATGTTTAATAATATTACCTATACAATTAATGTATGTAACTTTATTTGTTATTATATTATTTCCTCTATATATGAAAATAATTTCGTTACAAAAATATGTAGTTTTCTTTACGCTTAATAAAACAACTGACAAAAATACTTCTTCAAAGTATCAACTAAAACCAATTTTCTGTCGGAAAAGCTATCCGAAAAAATGGTAAACGGAAAAAAAAACCAAGGAAAAAAAAAAACACGAAAAAAATACACAAAATAAAAAAACCAAAAAAAAAAACCCAAATGAAAAAAAAACCAAGGAAAAAACCAAATTATTTTTACAATATTTATTAATTAATTATAAATTATAATATTCAATGCATTGTTAATTACCCATATAAATCACAAATATATATACTTATATAATATATTATACAAATATAATACCTATATACCTACATGTAAGTTATTATAAAAGTTATATTATAATGTATCTACAGTTATACTTGAATAATTATCCATTTTTAAATGCAGGTATACCTTCAATTTTTTTTTATTCATTTTTGATAGTACTTCAAAAGTCTTGAAATTTGTATCATGTCAATACATATAGTGTAGTTAGATAGGTATAGGTAGTATATTATATTGGCAATATAGTATATTTGGATTTATTCTAAAAGAGATCTTTCAGATAATAATTTTGAAATGCCAA